>VZRL01006879.1:696722-732956 GCA_013397895.1 Origma solitaria | reverse complement strand
TGTCGGGCGGCCCGGACGAGAGCTCGGTGCGGGTGGCGGTCAGGTAAGCGGCGGCGGCTCCCGGGGCCGGCTGCGGGCGGCGGGGCCGCGGCGCGTTCCCAGCGCGGAGCGGCCGTGCGCGCTGTCCCTGCGCAGGGACAGCAGCGAGGCACAGCTCCCCGGCACGGACGGGGTCGCCTCGCCTCGGCCCCTGCGGAGCCTCTTTTTCCTCTCGGCAGTAGGGAACGGCCAAAGGAGAGGGGAAACACCCCGCCAGTCTGAGGTCTTTCTCAGTCATTTCTCTCTAATTTTGAGCAGTGACCCTAAAAATACTCCAACTAATTATAGCCCGGTGCTGCTAGTGCTTACTCATGGAAGCAGAGCAGCCCCTGGACTGTAGCGATGCCGTTTGCATCACGGAGCTTTGCGAGAGTGGATCCTGGCACACTGATATTTTTAGAAGGATAAAGGCTTTTATCCCGCGGAGGCTGTGTCTAACCTCACATACCAGAGGGGTGGACTGCCGTAAGACTGCTCAAAGTACATAGGAATTAGGTGTATGTAGAAGTCATAATGGGAGGGGAGCTTAAATAATTTTAAAACATCAATTAATTCAAATTACTCTTTAATAAGAGATAAAAATCTGCTGTTCATCAGTGAACTCTCGGCTCTTCTCGGTTTTCTGTGTGAAAATACTATTTTATTGTTTGAAGAGCTTCCAGTTTAGCCCATGGATGCTTCAGTTTTCAAGATGTCTTTACATGATTGAAGCATGTGGAGAAATACAAGTGTGTGTGTGTATATCTATGTCTGTTTATATATATGTATGTCAATATTTGGGGTTTAATTGTGATACTGTCTGTTGATTTAGTTCTTGATTTTAAAGAAGTTTCTTTATTCTGTTGCTCTTGGAGTATTGCACCACAAGAAATCAGACTTTAGGGGAAGGTCTGTGTTTCAGTAGGTCCTTGGACAGCCTTACATTAGGGAATTCAAGGATTATTCAGGAAGGCAGAGGGTGATAGCTTAGGTTGTTTTGGTTTGGTTTTTTTGTCTGAAGGATGTAGAAATAAGCGATGTTACTGGGTGCTATTGTTGGTACATGGTGTAGGGGGAACGGTGCAATAACATTTTCAGTAAACAGAGAAGCACCATGCCTGCATGTTAATATGGGGTTTATGCTGCAGTTGTTCATTAAAGTCTGATTGCAGTAGCATTTTCTGTGGGGAGAGATGCTTTTGTGAGTGCTATCTGTTGAAGCATTTTTCACATAATGTATGGGGAGGTATTATTCTAAAGCATAATTAGGCTGTATTTTTAAAAAGGAAAATATGAGATAAGTGTGATCCTAAAAATAGGGCGTGTTACAGGTTTACAGGCTGCTCTCTCATTTGAAGAAAATATTAAATATATTCTGAGCCAAAAGAAATAGTGATGTAGAAGTTAATTTACAAACACCGAGGTTTGTTGCAGCTCGGAATTAAATAAAAAACCTATTGGTAGAAATACATTTATAGTTGTAGGTATTTGATGAATAGATTAGGAGTAATATATGGTAAAGAATTTGTAGAATTAAAGTCACCCAGCTGTAGTTCCTGACAACAAATCCCTAATGTAATAAGGTGTGTTTCTGCAGTATAATTGTCTAACTAACATTTTGTGTCTGAGTGCAGTTCACTAATAATGAAGGATTATATTTTTCCTCCTGTCTGCTTTCTTCCTTTTGGCAAATTAAATATTCATGTACAAGATTTCCCCCTCTCTGTTTAGCAGTCATGAACAAAAGCATGAACCAGTAGCTTTTTATAGATGGTTTACTTTTATTTCTGATTATGTATTTTGTACAGTCCTATAATTCAACTACTTTTGCAGCTCACTGTGTATTGGTGCCATGCTGTACTGTGCATTATGAGTATTATATTCTGTTTCCTTGTTGGTTTTGTTCTTCAGCTCTTTTTGGCAACTTGAGTTTAGTTCAGCGATGATCTCCACTGTTGTGATGAATTAGTCGTTGTGTTTTGTATGTATGTTTCCGCACAAGGCTTGCTCTACAGCTGGACCAGCTTTTAGTTTTCAACCCCCATGGTTGGAAGATACTGCAAAGGCATGAATTTGTGTAGACTTTAAACACAGGTTATGGAATAGACATCACTGAAATTGTTTAGCAAATTGTTTTTCCAGAACCTGGTTGTCTCACCTAATTGTATCCAACAGGAATGAAAAATACTTCATTCTTTCCAATTAGCACCAGCTTTAAGCTATCATCTTGTATGCTAATTGCTCCCCATTTTCTTCAGTGTAATAATGGGTTTGTGACAGATGAGCTAAATACTCCGGTTTAGTGAAGCATGAAAGCTGACAATAGTTTGGCAGATAATCCAGTAACTAATGTTAAATTCCCCAATTAAGAAAACATTTTTCTCTAGTCACCCACCACTGAAAGACTTGTGGACTTAGTTTTGATGATAGTGCGCAACTTCAGCAAAGAGCTTTGCTCTCTGTGTGACTGTGTGTAATGTTTGTTTCCAGATAAAATCAGAGAGCCCTCATGATAGAAAACAGTCATCCAATTAGAGAACTTTTTTTGAATGTGAAAAGCTATTCTTCTGTAAGTCTGAAATTTCTGTCTTGATTTTGTGAATTTTCAGTGTATGAAAACTGACTTGACAAGAAGGCTGTGAAATGTTACCAACATCATAGGCAACTGTTTCAACTTCACAAAAGGATGTAGATTATAGTTTCTAATTCTTGTGTCTCTTGCCACTTTAGTGTTGTCCACAGGCAAAATACAGTGTGTAGGCTTCTGGCATGTTGGGTAGATGAAGTTCTCCCCTAAGATTTAGACCTCAACAGCCAATGGTCTATGTCTGTTGCTGCACTTCAGAGTTGTTGTATGACCCGTGGAAGGAGCTGATGGGGTCACTGCACTCAGAAATGCTCTTACTTTTACCCTTCCGTCAACCAGACCTGAGCTGGGTCGCAGGAATTGAGATGGCTCCAAGGGTTAGTGCCTGTCATTGCCCCATGTGGCTTGAAGCCATGCGGTTAAGATGATCTAGCAGTGTTGATCTAAGAAGACGAGAAAGTTGGATTTCAGTCCTTTGCATTTTTGGGTACATGTTAAACAAAGGAGCTTTTGGAGAACAATAATGTTTGGATAGATCTAAGCAGAAGCTAACCTCCTCTAACCATGGGGGGGCTATATGTGATAAAACATGAAAGGATGTCTGTTATATTGTCTCCATAACAGGATCCAAATAACAACATTGAAGGAGATGTCTGTCTCCTAGTCCTTTGAAGGTGAAAGATGGCCTTGGTCCACTCTGAGTCAGTGGAGGCCCTGAATGTATAGATGATAAGATTCAGTGTTGATTTGTTAGAGATGCACTATTAAAACAGAAGAAGAAACAACTACAATGTGAAAAGATTAATAGCTATACAAGCTCACCAATAGTCAAGAGAAGATGGTCGCTCTGACATGCTTGGGTGACACCTCAGGTGGAGAGGACAATAAAAGAACATGAAGTACAAGTTGGTGAAGCTGAAGAACTTTGACATTGGGCATGTTCTTGTGAAAGATGGAGCCCAGTTGAAACTGTGTTAATGGGCAGAACACAAAGAAGCATCAGGAGATGGTGTTTTATAATCAGGCGTGTTTAACATCAGTAAAGAACGCAGCAGTGAAAGTTTCCACTTTTCGTCATCCTAGATATCTCTGTGCCTACTTGCCTTCTTTCTTACTTTGGCAAGAGTACCTCACTGCTACTGCATAATCTGCTGTGATTGACATCTGCTTTGTGTTTCATCCCTCAAGTGACACACAGGAGTATTGCTATTCTCCTTGTATGTGTAGAGAGGCTCCGGGATCTGGCCACCCAGTTCTGCCTTGAGTTGTCTAAAAAGTTTCCTTTTTATACCCACTCTGGATGTCTGCAATATGTTGTGACACTGCTTCACCAAAGTGAAACATTGATGTTTGCTGAGTATGGAAATTGTGTGCGAAATTTAATTAATCTACCAGTAAATGTTTTTATTAACAGTAGAAGTAATAAGTGCAGCTGATGAATTAAAACCACCCAGCTTCTCTTTCTAGTTTTCCAAAAGGGAGATGAAGTATGTTGGAAAAAAGCATTGATTACTAATTCAGCTTAGTGGAGACTGGAGATTTTTACAACTAAAGCTTAGTGTGGTGTGCCATCAGGATACAGTGTTGACTTTTGATTAGGCAAGTGGGCTATATTCATCCATTGTAATCTTAGCTTCCCGCTGCAAAGCTTTGTTATGGAATGCTGGATTTCTTGTCATACCCTCAGTTCTTGAACTGTGTGATCCGTTGGATATCTTAGGTAGGATTTTTTCCTACTTTGCTAGTTTCTGTGTGGATTTCTTTTTCTCCCCACCTGGAATCTGCTGTTTGTTGTCATGCGTCTCTCTACCTTTTCATCTTTTTGCATTCTTCTTTTTAAACATTTTCTTTTTAAGCTTTTATACTGAGGTTGTTTTCCTCTGTGCTATATCTAGCTACTGTTAGAAACACTAGGAAAGAAGGAGCTGAGTGGAAGGAACCTGTCTTTTTTAGACAGGTGTGTTTTGAAGCACTTTGATGGCAGCTGAGATTGATTTTCTTTCTTAGGCTGCTGTTCTGCAGACAGTTACAGCTGTGTTTAAGCTTCCCACCATGAATAGATCCTCAGATGTCAGATGAATGGACATGAATACTGTGGTATATACTATATGCTCTGGAGATACTTATTTCATGCTTCCCATACAATGCTAAACATTCTTATAAATCATTCTGTAACTAGATAAGCAACAGCAACAGACTACTATCCATTGGTTTCTTAAAATGAACCAAACTTTTTACTTTAGTAGACAGTAATTACTACCCATGTGTAATCATGTGAAGCGCTAAAAGTTTTTTTTGGAAAATAGTAACTGTGTTAATGAAGTTCAGCAGTCTATAAATACACAAGAATGCCCCACCTAATAAAAGAGAAATTGTCAACAGCATTAAATAGCAAGGTGTTGGGAAATAACTCTTCTGCACGAAATCTGTTAATGAAAAGCTACAAAAGAGATCTTGTTTTGGAAAGATCCTGTTGCATATCTTTTTGTTAGTTTTGATGGTTTTTTTTGCTCTCTGGCTTAAACAAACATTGCCTTGTCCTGCACTGAAACTTTATCCCATTGGTATGTTTTGCATTTTAGCTGAAAAAAGACATGGCACTATCTGCTGCTGAATTAATTCTGGTTTCATAATATCTGACTTGAACATCCGTTACTGATATTGCTTGAGGCAGGCTGAAATCCGTGATCTTGCTTTCTAGGAAATAAACTTCCCTTTTCACCACTCATGTTGTAAACAAAAACTCCTTCTTGGATGGAGCGAAAAGAAATCCTACTTGGACCTTTCCCTTAATGCTGTGTATTCCTTGCCAAAAATGGATGTCTTGAATTTCGGAAGAAGAAAAAGCAATGAGTGCCTGTGCTGACTGTTCATGCTTGTGAATGAATTATATTTTTAACTTGTCACTTCCCAAAGTTCATAGAGGACTTGGAAGTTTGCTTTGAAAAACCATTGAGTTAGTCACCAATTTCCATTTAATGGTGTTATCTTTACTACTTGTGATCTATGAAAAGTTAGGATTTATATTGTTGGCCTATACATTCCTTTATTACTGATCTCATGGCTTCACATTTTCAGGTTTACTGTGTGACTTCTGTAAATTCTTCTGTAGTAGTTGAATGACCCTTGTGCTTGGGATCAAGGGAACCCTGCTCCCTCCCTCTGCTTTCCCTTGATTTACTTTAAGTCTTTTATAGATTGCCCTTGCTGCCAACTCAGAGATGGCTGTTGGAATTGTTGCTTTCAAGTTCTGTTGCCTGACTGTGGCTGGAGAAATAAAGCCATTTTAGGTGGGTTTTTTTTTTGATTTTAAGGAAAATACAGCAGAATACTAGATATCTGTAGTGGCCAGAGCAGAGAAATTTTTGTTGTGCTAATATTATTTCCATGTAAAACACTTTCAAGAAGTGTCATTTGAACCGGTGAACAAGAAAGTTTAATTAGAAATCAAACCAGATCTGAGCAAGTCTAGCAAGAGTAACTACATGAGCTGTGCCTTTTCTTGTGCTCCCTTTCTCTTCTAAATAGTTTTAAATCTTTGTTAATTTTCTTCTTATCCTTCCTTGTTTGTTGTTTTTAGTTCTCAGTGTTAATTTCCACTTTTCCCTAGTGAAAATGCATCTGCTCCAGTGTATGGGGAGCCATTTTTAAAAAACGGTTGATGCGTTTATTATAGCAACAATATACAAATGGAAAATAGTGAAAAGATAAGATTAGTGTCACACTGAGTTTGATGCATAGAGAAGCAAAACATTAAAGTGTATTTTAAAATGTGAAAACCTGCTGATTCAGAGCCTATGATTGATTCGCATAAAACGTTTCCTGAATAGACTCTGAACGGAAATAAGGAGTGAGGAGCGAGTACCATCTGGTCCTTTATTCCAGTTAGTATCCTCAACAGATTTGGTAAAGTTGGTCACTGCTGGAATAATTATTTTTTTTGTGTGAAGAACTGTTTTGTTTGTTTTTTAAATCGGCTGACAAATGCTGGTTGGGACAATGCATCCTTTAAACATCTTCACATCTTTAAGTCTACCTAACAAAAATGAATGACTTATGCCTTGAGCCTGTTTACTCTGGAGCTTCAACACAGAAAACTGAGAGCAACAAGACCTTAGTAAAACGTTATGATTACTCTACCATACAAGGCAATTTATATGCATTCAAGTTGTATAGTCCACTTCCATTGTTTGATTTGAAAATGGAATAAAGGATTTGTTGTCTAGGTGATTTAGTCTCTCACTCTTGGCTCTTGCATTCATGCTGCTATAGTTCAGTTCGTTAGCAAATAACTAACGCTTTGCAGGACATTTTATCTTTAATGTAATCTTTCCATACTAGCTCTCAATTACTCCAGGTTTCTTGAAATGTGTCCTCTTGCCTACTGTAGCTTTGAAGGATACTTATTTTCCTTTCCTTTATGTTCAGGATAACTGATCCTTTAAAAGCAGGAGTGCAGCAGTATTTTCAAGGTGAATAAGAGTTAAAGGACTGTAGCATGCTATAGCATTTCAGTTCAACTACCAGAGCTGAACATTGGAATGTTACCAATAAGAGGACTGGACAGAAAATGTTTCCCTTTTGTGAGACATCTCGAAGTCTGACACTTTATCTTTTCTGCTGTGTTCTCTTTTGATAATGGAAGAGTTTGATTAGACCCACTGTTTACTGGGTCTAATCTCATCTGGGATCTTGCAGAAATGTATTCCACATCTTGAGTCAATTCTCCAACCTCTTGGTTATTATCTTTAAGCTGTGTGTTTTTTTCAATGAGCTGTTTTTTTCCTTTCATTTCTGATCATATTAGTTGTCTTTTGCTTAATACTGCTGAAACAAATTTAAGGGGACATATTAAGCTGGAAAGCTACATAGCTGTGAAGTACTAATGTCAGTGAAGAGACTATATTAAATATGGGACTTGTTAGCAATGCTGTTTAAGAAGTTCTGCAAATCATCAATAATAAGCTAAAACACAAAAGAAAAGGGTATCCTCTAGAAATGTATTACAGATTATGACATATAGTCTTGTATAATTTTGGGGTCACTAGCAGATTTGCTTATAAATTTCTCATGTAGTAAAGCATCTAGTGTTGCTTAAAATGTAGAAAGTGGCTTATCTGGGTTCCTTTAAGTATCTGGTACCATGTTGTGTGTGAGACTTCTTGGAATAAAGTGATAGAAAGGTAGACTGACTTAAGATATGTGTGTATATAGTTTATTCAAAATACCTAATTAACTTTGTTTTTCCAAGTCAGTAATCCTTAGCATTCATTTTGTCGGACATTTCTTCCCTTAAGCATGGGACTAATTGGGAAATGAGTCCAGAGACCTTTTGTGCCATTCCGAGTAGCTCATTATCCCCAGGTATTAGAGTTGTTAATCACACTCTCAGTAATATTGATTTGCCATCTGCAGCAGTGCCTCTTAGTTTGTGCTTGCTTCTGTCATAGGACGCTATCCCTATGTACCCACCTTGACCTATATGAGAATATGAGAGAGGTATGAATGTAGATTTTGTCTCTTTTTAATATTCTTTTCCTGCTTTTCGTTCCCCATACTCCACTGGCACTTTGTTTATTGTCATCGTGGAATTATGTCATAAGGTCCTCAGGCCAAAGATGTAGCTTCAAAGTAAACACAATATAAATAATACATGATGTAATAGCATGAGAAAAGCAACTCTACTAAAACACCTGAGTTAGTCATTACCTTCTATGAAAAGTCTTACAATTAAAAATTCTGTGTATGGCTTTTTTTCTCCCTCTCCCCTTCTCTTGTTTCTGTGAAGAGGAAAAAAAATTATGCCTGTACCAGACACTTTGATCTCTAGGAAGTAGCTGACTACTCATTTTTTTTACCTGCTAAGCAAACCATACATTGCTTTTAGTTGTCACTCTGCATAAATTGTCCAGGTAAGGTTTATTTCACTCCCTAGTCTCAAATGCATTCTTTTTGAAGTCTGATATTTAATTTTGAGTCCATGTGAAATCATTATTTTTAGACTCTCTCTCTGTAATGTGAAGCCTTTGAATTTTTCCTTAAGAAGTATTATCTGTACACACTATTTTGCAGACTAGGGGTGTAGATACCATCTAAACATCTGTATTTTGTTTTTTTTAGTTAAAATTATATCATGCGTGTGAGTTGCTGGTGTATTTGGGAAAGGTTGATGTGTTTGTGAGCAAACTGTTTGAAATGCATTTAAGACCAGAAAAATATTTTTGTGTGAGGTGAAGGGTGGCTATGCATATTTTCTAGATGTGATTGAAAAGAGAAGGATTCTACTTGTAAGTGTTTGAAGAGGCCATAGATCAGCAGGAAGGCCACCTGTTCAATCTGTATCACTTAGAGTGCGGCTTATGCTTCTGTCTAATCTGATCAGTCAGCCCATCACTCAGGAACAATAAAATTGCCGTTCTGATCTTTACTAGCAGAACTCTGAGTTCAGCAAAAGTGGATTGGTGTTCAGTAAGCTCTAAAAATGAGATGAGAGATAGGACAGAATTGGTATTTGCAACTAAACTATTTGACAGTTAATCATTAGTGGAATTAAATGTTCTTTCTTTTTTGTACTCCCCAAAGTGTTTTGCTTGAATTGGAGTGGAATTGAATTTGTTGTTAGGGGGATTGCATGTGTGTGTTTTTTGGACTTTTTTTCTTTGTTTCATTCATTGTTTTAGGTTTTTGCTTTGTGCATGTTTTTGGTTTTTGTGGGTTTGTTTTTTTTTTTTTGGTGTGGGTTTGTGTGTTTGTTTGTTTGCTTGCTTTCTTCATCTTCCTCACACAGTCTTCAAAGTGATCTATATTGGCTGGTCATAGGTAAAGTGCAGAGCCACTGTCTTGGCTCTGCATTTTAAAATGTAGCTATAGATCTATTTCATTACTGTCACTAGCAAAGCTTGTAGGAACAGATGGACTTTTCATTGTTCTCTAAATGTCAACAAGTAAAGCCTTGGTAGGCCCTGAAGAGGAATCATAAGCTTGTCAGAGTTGGAGAAGACCTCCGAGAAACATTGTAGAGCTGAGAGCTTCAGATGAAAGTGCTTTGTTCTGTGCTTGCGCCCCAAAACCAGGGCTGGCCCATGCCAGCTGGCCCATGCTTCTTTTGATTTTGAACTCTCATGACTGCTGAGTGTGGAGATGCCTCTTTGGGAAGAAGGAACTTGCATAAAATGTTGACCTACATCTTGGAAGATACTTGACTAAAAACAAAGGGCTGGTGCACTCTCTGCTGCTGTAGGCAAATGTTCAAGTAATGTACACATTATTCATGAGCATGGAACAGCAGTGTTGTGTTGTAGCAAAAGAAGGAAATCAGTGTATATAGAAAGTTTATAGGAGTCTTTACAAAGGCACAAAGAAATCCAGTTTTTGTTCAGTACTGCTGATGTCTAGTGATAGGTTTTGGGTCCTGCTGCTCATGAAAAATGTGGACTAACTGAGGAATTGAAAAGAGGAGGGAAATGGCTGCTTGTCTAGAAAACATGACCGGTTCCATAGTGAGATATGAAGAGTGAAGATTTGTAAGAGACACATCTTAAAATATCAAGAGTCAAATACAGAGTGGAAGGTAATAAAATGTTCTTCATGCTCAAGGCGAAGTCAATGAAAGGTAGTAGATTTAAATTTTAATAAGAAAAGTAAAAGAGCGGAACAAAATATTTTTCCATTGTAAGGACGGATGTTGTGAAACAAACCGACTAGGGAGTGAAATAAACTTGTGCTTTTGTCTGTGGAGATGTGGAATTGTCCATACAGGAGACTCTTCAAAACAGTTTGCACTGGTAACTGCCAGGAAGATTTTGGATTAATTGATAGTGCTTTGGTCCAGGGAGGTAGAATGGGTGAGTAAACTCTGACATTCCCGGAGGTTTTTTCACTCTAATTGTCTGTAATTCTGTGAAGCTGCATTTTGAGTGCCAGGACCTGAATTCAGCACAATTGAATGATCCCATTCAAATGTCAGAATGTGTTCACAGAGGTGTGACAATGTCCATATGAACAATAAAGCCTTACTGATTTGGTAGGGTAAACTTAAATTAATCCAAGTTTGAAGAGATCTCAGGAGGTCATCTGATCCAACCTTCCCCTCAAAACTGTGTCGAAACTAAATTCAGGTGAGGTTTTGCAAAGCTCTGTCTATAGTTAGGTCTAGGAAAAACCTCTGAGGATAGAGATTCCCCAGTGTCTCTGGGCAACCAGTACTTGACTGTTCTGATTTTTGATGGTCAGATTTTTTCCTTATGCCAAGTTGGGAAATCTCTTTTTTTGTTTTATGAGCAGTGCCTCTTGGCTTCCCAGTGTGAGCCTCAGAAAGGAGCTTGGGCCTGTTGTCTTTGTAATCTTCTCTTCTGTATTGTAAGAGTGGAGACAAGGCCTGGAAGCCAAGAGGATACTGATGAGCTCTGTGCCTATAATCTGTTGGAAAGGCAAGATGTGGGAGACACCTTCACCAAAGCCTCTTCTCCAGCTGAACTCTGAATATGATAGAGCCGATTCTTGTGGGGCTGACAGTCATGCAGTGGTGCTGATGTTGGGGCTGCTATTAGGAGATAATGTTGTAAGCATAACGGCGTAAAGTACTGGAGGCTTTTGTTTGTGTGCATGGTTTCTATACTCTTTATGTGTAAAGTCTGTACATTCTTCTCATATGACCCTCCTCTACCTGTTTTGAAGACTGTTTCATGGTAAATGTGATGTTGCCGCTGTGAAAGCATTTGGAGTGTGATTCAGTTCAGGATATCAGTCTGATATCTTTTTTTCCCCAGCAGGAATATGTGGTGCTCACCTATCTGCATTTTCTCTGCCACAGTTTAAGCTTACTTACTATTTTGACTGAGCTGACTAATAAACAGTGATGGAGGTTAATTATTCTTAATGTTTCTTTCCTTGTCAGATGTGCTCTCCTCGGCCATCTCATAAAATAATCTCTTTCCCTAATCCCCCCTGTGACAGTTAAT
Organism: Origma solitaria; assembly: GCA_013397895.1. Classification (NCBI taxonomy): domain Eukaryota; kingdom Metazoa; phylum Chordata; class Aves; order Passeriformes; family Acanthizidae; genus Origma; species Origma solitaria. The sequence continues at coordinate 721,391 of VZRL01006879.1, read as the reverse complement.
TTTTCATTCTCTAAGTTCTGGCTTTTTCAGACAGTATCCTCTGTATGGCAGAAAGAAATGTGCACAATAGTCAGTGGTTTATCACATTAAGTGTGTGATATTCTTGTGAATACAATACAAAGCATTGATTACCTTGGAATGGTTTTGTTATGACTCTTTGGAAATTTATGCATTAAATTAATTTGTGCATTATCAGTTTTTGTCTTGTGTATGAAATACGGATTTTTTAAACTTGATTTATTTCTTTAGATTTATGTATTCATAACATGTATGTGTAGCACTGGGCAAAGTTCACATTCAGTTTGGTTTGTATTGCTGGATATCTGCCCAGTATGTGTAAGAGTTGTCTGATTGAAGTTCAATCTGTTTAAAATGGAGTAATGTATTGGTAGACTGAATAAAGTGCTTCAAAGCTCTTGTCTGTGTCTTTTGAATCTGTATGCTTTTGATTTCTCAGACTGTGGCTAGGAAATGCTCTTGACTTCCACATTTTATCAGATAGGTCAAGGAAATATGAGTAATTGTAGTCTAGCTGGGCAACTACTGCTCCTTTTATATGTGAATTCTATAATTTTTACATGCAGTTTTCACCTTAAGAAAATTTCCTTTGTTCAAGGCTATATGTCTGTCCAGGGAATATCTGTTCAAGGCTATATGTCTGTCCAGGGAATATCCAGTGGGACAGAATGCTTGGCATGTACTGCACTGCTGTAATGACAATTGCTCTCCTGTTTTGCCACTTCCTTGGTGTAGAGGGGGATGGTCACTCCAGCACAGCAGATGCATGTGGGAGGTCCTCTCCTTTGCTCACAAGTAACTTGAATTGGCATAATGTTATTTTTCCACCCTGATAATAAAAAATAAAATGCAGGAGATGCTTTTGTGTTCAAGGGGTTTGTCTCTGCTGCAGCTGTTACCAGTGCTGGGAATGCTCTAGATATACTACCATGTGTCAGGGTGGGTGATGCCATAGAGCTTATATGTGTCCTTGCTTCTGTGTGCCTGGGTGAGCTAAGGCCTGGTTAAGGGACACTGGCCACTTCTCTTCCAAGATTGGAAATATTTAAATAGTCTATGTGACTTGTTTTAGGTGGTTTTTTTCAGTACAGGGCTAAGATACAAAGAGTTGGGTGTCCACTGCAGTTTATATGGTGTTGGAGTAACAATGACCCCATCTTCTGAGTATTCATTCAGTGCTGGGGAGACGCCTATTGCTTATTGACCTAGGTACAGTTGTAGCACAAAGGTATGGAATATTTTCAATTACTTTGGAAATAGCTGAAAAATTTTGTTTCCAAAACAAATGGACATTCAAAGCTTTCCCTTTAGTCCTCCACAACTTGGTAGGGATGCCAAGAGGGTTTAGAGCCATGGACTTTCCAGTTTCATTGTGAAGTCTGAAAGGTTCAAGGGCAGCCAGAAATTTTTTTTCTTCTAGTGCATGAGTCTTTCTGGATGTCTTTATGTGCCATTGCATACTTAACTTGCTCAGTTCAGTGTGCTTGTGACTGATAGAAAAATTAGAGAGCTACAGATTACACAAGGACCTCTCTTGAGGGGTGCAGGGTTTTTTCTTTTGAAAAGGAAAAGCTATTTTTTGGCCTGTTTTTTTGCACTTGAGTCTTGGTCTAAATTTGTTTAAATTGTTAGCTAAGGTAGGTAACAGACTACATATACCAGATTTCATTGTGGTGTGTGGTTTTTTGTTTGGTTGGTTGTGGTGTTTTTAAATTCCCAGCAAGAATTGTTAAAGGTACTAAAGTAGTTTCTCCTCTGTCAGCAAGTTTTATGTAGAGTGTCACTGCTGGACTATTTTTCAGCTGCTGAGTCTTTGTGTTGCTCCATTTTTGCTGCTGTTGCAAGACCCCTCTGCCAACACTGCTGCTGCAGATCAGAGATAAACAACTTCATGCATTGCAATGGCTGCCAGGGAACAGAGGGCTGAAGTCTTGTTGTTTGAACTAACAACTCTGTGATACTTCTAGATTAGGATGGTGATGGGTAGTATAGGAAAGACACAAGAGATTGTGTAAATTTTTCATCCATTCTGACACTTAATGACATACTATGTAACACCAGTCAACTGGATTTGATTGAGAATCTAATTTTGTGTTCAGTTAAAAACATGATTGTATTTGAAGTGAAACCAGTCCTGACCTCAAATATCCAGTCAAAGAGGTCCTCTCATTTCATTTGTGCTAGGTAATCCTGCTCCCTGTTCTGAATCTTGCTTACGGTTTCAATTTATCTTGTTTCCATTCTTCAGCCAGTGATTCTTAGTTCAGTGGTCTAGAAATGGTTAACTCTAATGGTAAGTAGAATTGGGAAATAAGCTATTTGTAGTTTTCTATGCCTTGCTAATTATTCATGTGATAGGGCTTACGTAAGGGCTGCATTACAGTTGCACTTCATTTGATGACAGAGTTCTGTATTTCTGTGTAAACAAAAGTCAAGTGATAAGGCATGGGGAGGTAAAGTCTATAGTTGAAACAAGGGAGGAAAAAACTTTCCTGGGAGGATCTTAAGGTCATACTATCTGCTTAGCTGTCATGTTTCTTAAAAAAGCAACACAAACAAACAGCAACAACAACAATAAAAACCCCATAAAACCTGAACCCTGATAATATTTTATTTTAAAATATTTTTTTAAAGTTGAAAGAGCCTTTTTTGCTTTCTTTCTTGCCTTAGCCTTTCTTCAGATTCAGTGGTGAAATCACTTCAATCATCCAGTTAACAGTTTGCATAGCATGATGAAGCAAAATATTAAAATTTTAAGCAGAACAGAGAGTTTTCTTTCTTTGAGACAAATGGTAAAAGCAGACTGTCTTAATAAGAATTGTAAGTACCTGTTTTGGAGAAACCTGGAAATTCCCGGGAAAAAAGTATTGATCTACTGACACCCTTTTAAGACTTTTTTTAATACTTGCTGACAATTTCTGTAGAACACCAGTTAGCTTAAAAATAACTGGTCTAATAATTTTGCCTAAATATTCCATGTTTCTTTCTAAATGTCTGTTACCTTAGCATATGCTGGAGTAAGCAGTCTTGTATCCCTTTTCCCCATCCCTCAAATGTTGTCTGTAGTTCTAAGAAAAATTCTTTTAAGTGGAAACAAGATTGGCCAAAACACCAGAGCTTTGTTATTGTGGAATGATTTTTGTTTGTTTTTTGGGGTTGTTTTTTTTGAGTTTGCTATAAAAGCAGGGGTAGTAAGTGGTTGAAGCTGAGTGCAGCCATGGAGTGGAAGTCAGAGGTGTGGGAGGCAGCTGCCTGGTTCATAGCAGTTGGCAATGCAGAGTATGTAGCTTGTGCTAATATCCAATCTTCTGGCTTCCTGATACTCGTGAGGAAAACTGTCTGAAACAGCTGTAAAGTTACGGATTTTAATGTAGAGATATATCTGTCTATAGCTTTTAATAATGTGTGAGCCATTATGAAAGCTTTATATAAGCCTTAGTCTAATACCCTCCCTGGCCTTGAGGCACTACCAGTATGCCATTAACACATTATTTTGTGTGAACTCATAGTTTTCCGTTTCCTGGTGAAGTTCCTTCTTAGCTCCTGGAAAACCTTGTGTACACTCCCATCATGCACTGTCCTCTTAGGTCTTACTGAAGCCAAAGGAGCTCTTCTCTTGCCTGTTGAGTGTTCGAGGAGTGAGATGCTTGGTCACAAATTTTGTGACAGGGTCTGTAACTGTCTCATTTGGTTTACAAATGAGGACTACAGCAAAACAGTTACCATAAACTTAAATTTCTAAGGCAATTTGAAACAGTTACTCTATGAATACTTAATTTGAAAGCATCTGTGCTACCTCCACTGTATGAGGGATTATGAACTCCGGTGCAGACAAACTGCAAGTGATTTGCATTGATAATTTCTGAGAGCAGCTGGGAAATGCCCGATTTAGAAGTATTAGTTGCCAAGAAGAGCTGATTTAATTGAGTCAAGGCAAAAAAAAATGGGTTTTGACCTTGAAGAAGCTTGTCGGGACAGACTTTACCTTATGTCCCCAAGGAGCTGTGGCCAAGCATTCATCAGACAGAAATGATCCCAGGATCAGGTGTTGCTGCTTTGTGTGCACTGGAGCTGAGGGAGACTGGCAGGGCAATGCCCAGGCCAGCAGCTGCACACAGCAGAGAACTGTTCCAGAAATGGAGTCAGAGCCTCACAGGCCTGTGGTGTAAAATGGAGATAGTTGCTTTCAATTTGTTTGAGCTACCCTTCTGCAGGATTTTATTTTTTCTTTTTTTGGTGGTTGTTCTGCTTGTTTTTGTGAAGTGACTTTGCATTAATAGTTTTGGATTTCTGGTTGGATTTGTAATCTAATCAGGGAATGTGAGCCCTAATGAAAACTTAAGCCTACAGCTAGGGCATGAAGCAGAAAGTGCTTAGCCTTGCTGTTAGGCCAGCATAGGTAATGGTTGTCTAAAGCAGGTATAAGTAGCAAGGAAATAGTTCTTTCTAGACTTTATTCAGAGTGTGTGCCCTGAGTCCTGTGCAGCTATCAGTTTACATTTTGATGCATTACCATGGTGCATTTGTTTCGTCGACTTGCTCTGTCCTGGAGCTAAAATTTTGGTGAAATGTACCAGTATTAATACAGGTGGTAATTCCAAACAGAAGGCTTGCTAATGCAATGAGGTCTGCATGCCAGTGGCAATTAAACCAGGAGAATGACTGTATTTCCACAATGATTTCCACACTGAATTTGTTTAGGCTAGCCTACAGGGAGTTCCTACCTGCCCTAGAGTGGAAGCTAAACTGGTACAAAATCATACAGCTTTTTCTATTTTATAAATTATCAAAAATGAAGAATATGAGATCAGCCCCTGCTTTCCTGATGAGGCAGCAAAGCATTCTCTTTCTATTAGGTTAAAATCTTCAGTGGTATATTGTAGTCAGTATTTGTATTGTGTCATATAAGTCCTTCTGGACTCAATGAAGGGCTGAACACATGAAATGGCAGCAGCTCAGCCCTTAGTGCAAGTGTTGCTTCAGTGGAAAGCTCTCTTTCTTCTAGCTCTGGGATGTAAATCTTTGTCTGGAAACTGGCTCTCCTGTGAGGTTCCAGATTCCAGTGGATTTCTAATACAGATGATGTTGAATGAGGCCTTGATAGAGCAGTACCAACTCCAAACTTATTTTGCCAGTCAACTGTGAGAAATCTCATTTTTTTGACTTCTTGTGTTACTTAAGCTCCGGTTATTTCAGCTTTCCACTGGTATTCCATATAAATGCTAAATATTCTCTCACTAACCTTTTTTTTCTGTCCCCTCTCTGCCACATCTGAAAGTCAGCCTGCATTTAGCCTGTAGATAATCCAAGTTTTGCACTTGGTTGAAACTTGATGGAAATTGTTGTTTAGAATCAGCTGTTTAGAATCAGTACTGAGAGACTTGCAAACTTCTCAGCTTTGGTGGGGATTGAAGAGTGGATGTAGGGTGGGGGAGAGTTTGGGGACTGTCAGTTTATATTTGCCTGAAATGCTTTAAAAAAAAAGAGTATCCAGCATTGTACTGAGCAATCTGTTTGGAGCATGACTCAGTGTGGGAAAACGCTACCTAGTGAGTTTTTAGCATAGTTTCCTGAATTGTCCTGATTTTAACTTAATTTTTGAGGCATTCTTTTCAAGCCAACAAAGAGCAGCAAGGTGGTTAAGTTTAGAATGCAGCTGAATACAGTGTCATTACATAGGAACGGAAAGATGGAAAAATTATCTCTGATGATGTTGCTGCTGACGTGGATGATTTTGCAGTGTTGCAAATAGAATGAATAGACACGAAGAAAAGAATTAAATTCGTGGATTGACATTCAGACATAAAACCACATGTAGCTGAACTAGAGGGACTGAAGGTGGATAACATTGCTCCTTTCTGTTTTGCAAGTTTGAAAACAGACAGTACTAAATAAAGCAAGTGGGTTATTTTTCCTTACTCTGTAGTTAGGATTTACCAGCTCAGAGCTTTCAGTCACTGCTTGAACAGTCTACCTTCTGTTTTGAAACAGAGCAACTTCTGTTCATTAGAAACAGTCAACAATAAATATGAAGAAATTTTCTGCAGTTTGCTTTGGAACTTGGTGTATCGGGTGTTATGGATACAACATGGTTTTTTGTTTTTTGTGTTGATTTTTTTTTTTTTTTTTTTTTTTTTTGAAGGAGTGGCAGAAAAGTCATACAGTGGATTTTGTTCCAGGAATGTTGCTTTGAAAGTTAAGAGTGAAGGCACTATTCAGAGCAGATTATTGAAACACTGTTTTTAGCTATCGTGTCCCATTGTGAAGTCTCTGGTTATTTTAGTAGTGCTAGCTAAGCAATCATTTCAGTAATTATTAATGAAAGCTTGTAATTTTTTTACTGAGCTGACCCTCTTGTTCTTTAGTCTTATTATTTAACTAATTGTTTATGAAGTGGCTTGTAGCTTTACCTATAGGTGTGTTGGTAGCTTTGTTTTGAGTTGGTGAAATGTAATTGTTGGACTTGTGGCTCAGAGGTGTAAAGCAACCAGCTGCCCTAAACTTGAGAATATACAACTGGGAAGATAATGTTTCTGTATGGAGAAGAAAGAAATGAAAACAATTTTCAGAGCTGCAGTAATCTTGGCAGGAGCATGTACTGATTTCTGTAGTATAGCTATAAGAGTTGGGAGCATAAGTGAATATGTGTGGGTGTTTAAAAAAGAAAGGGAAATCTGGGTAAGAGAGGCAATTAAGAGTTCTTTGCTGCAGACATACCAAACCCTTTTAACTTTGTACCTATTTTTAAAAACTAGGCTGTTTGGAAGAAGTAGTGAACTTCTAGAACAGGCATATTTAACTGAAGAGGAAGAAATTGAATGGAGCTTAGTGTTGGCATGACTAACAGTTTTTTGGTCATCTGGATAATCCTGCATTACATTAGTTGTTTGCTCTATTCAAAAACTTGTTTTTCTATAGTGAAGAAACATTGTTTTGTTTCCTTATTTCTGAATATATTTGTGGTACTTGTGGCCTTTAAGAAACCCTGGATAAGTTGTAATGTGAGGAAATTCTCAAATGCATGTACTTATTCTTAAAATATTTCACTTAATTGCATTAAATAATTGTGTTTTAAAGTTACTCATTTGGCTTTGCAGATAAATCTTTTTGTATGTGAGGGTGTGCAAAAACAGTGTTACTGCTCTGCAAGAAGGAGTTTTCAGCTTTTGAACCAGAAAGCCACTGTCATTTCTGAGCCTTTATGTGGGCATTATTGGGTCATTTGTTGATGTAATGATGCTGCTGGCAATGTTTTTGAAACCAGCTGCCTCACAAAACTGTGCTTTTAATAAAGTTTGACTCTGGTAGTTAAACATTAGTTACAAGTGTGCTTTCTAAAAAGAGTTGACACCAACCACATTTTTCTTGACTGATGTACTTTTTACAGGCTTAGTGTATTCACGTGTGTTGGGCTGTTTGGTCACTGGCATACAAGAGTTACCGGAATTATCTCAAAATCCCTGAACTCTAAATGTGACTGAGTTTAGTTTTGGAGGTACTTTGGAGTAGTTTGTGGTTTGGTGGTGTTGTGGATGTTTGTTGTTGGATTTTTTTGTTTTGTTTAGGTTTTTGTTTGTTTTGTTTTTAATTCTTTCCCCTTTTCCCCCTTGGACCTAAATGAGTGTTATTCTGTAGCTTGGTAAAGCAGCAGTGACTACAGTGGTTTGGGTGGTTGGATAGTCTATATTCACTACATTACTTTTGACAGTACATTACTTTGTCAGCTGAATTGCCAACACTAAAATTTCTGGAAGCAAAGTGTTTCTAAGATACTGGCAACACTTGTTATTCTGGCTCAGGGATACTAGGCTGTGCACTCTTCAAAAAGGCTTCCTTAAAGTTTTTTTAATAATTTTTTTTCATCTGCAGTTACTTATAATGGTATTTATTTAGCACATGTAAGCTCTGTTAAGCACTCAGTCATACAGCACAAAGATGCTACAGGAAGTGTATTCCTTTTCCTGATGCTGCCCTTGTTACATAATTAGTACCAGGCTCTGGTAAGCTTTACCAGCAGTGTGACTCAGCCTTTCCTTACAGCTATGCGCCCCAGTGCAGGAATGATGAAGGCTGCTAAGTTTTGTGCTAAAGCTGTATTTTGGAGGGAAAATACCCCCATAATTTGCAAAAGAAATATAGGGTGTTGTTCTCTTTCTTCTTTATGTAGAGTTGCTTTCTTCATGAATCCTTACTCTCAGAAGGATATACTTGCTGGCTTAATTGGCCTCTGTATCCTTGAGAGCAGTAGTTACAGACACTGGTCTGGGGGCACACCAAAAGACTTTTCTTTCCCCTTTTCTCTTGAATTTGTGACCTCTGTGTTAAGTGTTATAATCATCATGTACTATTGCAATAAATTTTTCATGACAGTAATCTATACTAGTCTTTATTATTGTTAGTGATAGTGACTGATGTGAAACACCACCAGCGAAATGAAGATGGTGTTTCATACTTCTGTGCATGAGCTTAATAGTCATAAAAGCTAAAACATACTTTTCAATAGAAGCCTTTAGCTTACAAGAATCAAGTGCAGTCATTGTAACAGAGACAGATTAAATATGTAGTTTAATGCAGTCCTGTCCTTAATTTGCTTGGTGGATATTGGACTTGGTATATAAATATATGTGGAGCACAGCCACCAAATTGCAGACTGGTTGAACCCTCTGGTAAACTACAGTTTTAGTGACGTGGAGCATAACATCCAAACCCATAGCCACAGATGATTCTGCTTCCTTGGGGTAAATTTTTTGCTTACAGTTTCTCTTGGCTGTGTATTTTCTGTGTTGGTTCAGGAGACATTTCTTTGGTTTCTGATTGGCCTTTTGGAAATGTTAGGTTCCGAGACCCCTGGGGAAAAAATCTGCTGTTTGTGTCTGAACCAAGTATTTGGGATGTCTCTACTCTTCTGCCAACTGTGGGGTGATATCCTCAAGTGCAGTGTAAGCAGACAGAAAGCTGAAAGTGTACGTAGGGCTTTCTAAGACTGGAAGCTACCTCTCAAATAAGAAGTGAAATGAGCTAGCACCTTTTGGAGCTCCTTTTTTTCCCTCTTATTTTAAAGGTGATAAAGATTCTCAGAGTTAATCCTTAAAGGAGAAGTAGCCAGGGTGTGAACTGTTTATTTCAGTGTATGTCCACATGTTCAGTGCAGCATGGAATTCAGACCTTGAGCTAATGCCGGTCACACTAGTAGTACAGCTGAGCACCATGTTTCGTTGTGCAGCAGAAATACTTACTTTTGCTTCTTACTCTCAAAAATGTCTTGTTCATGCTCCCTGATGGGGAGAGGCAGTTGCTTCGGGCTAATCAGCTACATGGAGATCCGGTGACTTAGTCCCTTTCAGCACCAGTGTGCGTTTGACCCTTTCAGCACTGAAGCATGTTTGCCCTCTGATTGCTGTGACCGAGGTCTCTATTCTGCCACTTCATTGCACAATACACGTGTACCTGCATTCCTATATGGTATGAAATAAATTTAGAGTTTTACTTTTAGGAAGGTCTAACTTCTTGTTTTATTTCTTGCTCATAGACCATAAATGCTTCAAGTCTTAGTTCATAAGTTATACTTCGCTGCATTTGCTTGGATCTCATTTTATCTAACATATTGTGTTATTATCTCTCTTCTATACTTCTGAGAGGGGTGACACAATATAACGATAGATGTTGAGAAAACCAAGGCAAGTAGCACAGTAGAACAACTTAAAAAAATCTGTTAGCCTTTGGAAAAGGCACTTCTGTTTAGTTCTACTCAAACTGCACTTGGATTTGGAGGTGTGCCAGTCCTGTGCTTGGCAGGCATGTGGAAGCTTATGGTAGTGCTGCTTTTCCATCAGAGATGACCTTGTCTTGAACTAGAAATAATCAAGGCCAGTACAAATCCTACAATACAGTTCTCCCTTCTCTCTTTCTCTCTCAAAAGTTAGATTTTTCTAAAAAGTTGTGGATTTCTTCGCTCACTAGAGAGTAAATTAGTCCACAAGAAACCACACAAAGGATATTTGTGTGAGCACATCCATTCATGTTACCAAGAAAGGTGTTGGAGGTGTTCTAGGTCTACTGAAGCATCTGCTAGGCCTCCTGTGGGAGGTGGTGTGAGGAAAGAAGCATGAGGAGAAGTAGGAATTATGTGAGCGAGCAGGTCTGTGTGTTTCCCCTCTGCATTTTCTTTTCTTAGCAAAAGCGCGGGGCTGTGCCTGTCAGTGTGAGGATGCCATCTGTGTTGCACAGGCTGCTAGGCTGTTACAGAATTGCACAAGAATTAATCGAAAATCACACTACCAAACTGTGTCCTGGCCGTGGCGGCTGCCCAGAGATACAGCTATTGTACAGCACTCCAGGAAGCAAGGCAGAGCAGCAGCCTGTGGAGCTGCCTCAGCCTGGCACTGCGAATGTCATCTCCAGCATGAGCAGCTAATGGCTATATGAGCTGACCAGACCCAAGCTACTGAAAAGGGTAATTGTTTCACGAAATTAAATTTGTGTGTAAAAATTATTTAAAAAAAAAAAGCTGAAGAGGTAGTTTGAGTGTACAGGAGAACTGGACAAATCTAATTATGGCAGTGGTATATTTCCTCAATTTAATTTCATGCCAGTTTTCCAATTGTTGCTTTCTCATTAAATGCAAACTGGAAGTGACAGTTTGCAGCACTGGAACAAAATATTCCATGTGTATATTTTTGAAAAGAATTTTTTTTGTTTGCATTAAAATAAATTAGCTATTGAAAATGTAATATCTCAGAGCCCATTTGGTAATTTTGTGGCTGATTTTGCTGGATGTTTTATGTTAAGGCTTAATGGTGATATTTAATGGCTACATATGGTTTGAAGGGATGCTAGTACCTTTTTATCAGTGTCTTAATGGGACTTTGGACTAAAAACTGGACCATGTAGATCCTGCTTAATCTTTTGCCATAGTCCTTACTGCATTTTTTTTTTTAAAATGTCCAAGACCCTTTCAGGAAGTTTTATTGTCTAGTATTGTACTGAAATGCCTTTAGACACCAAGAAGTTTTCAGGTACATCAGGTAGGTAAGTGTTGGTACATGTGCAAAGCATCTGCCTGTGTTCTGTGGGCTCTGCGCGCACACACCTGCTGGCAGCCCTGGGCTCAGTCTAGACCATGGCAGCTTCAGAGAAACACCGATGGGAGCGGTGCCCAAATGTTACGTAAGAGTGATTGAGTTACAGTCACAGTGAGGTAGTGCTGCCTGCCCTGGCTGGGGACTGCTGTGTGCCTGGGGTGGGAGCTGACCCATGATGGGGGGAAAGACTTAGGGATGTGCTGGGTGTCCAATTGCCACAGTTCAGCTGCTGAGCCATGTCTTGTGTGGTCACTGTAATTTGTGTGTCTGTAATTGCATGTCCATTTTTCCATCTTGATACCAATACATATAATACCAGTGATTGATACCATTAATACGGAATCATACCATTGAGTGATGCCATTAAACTGAAACCGTCTGTAGGTGATGGTTGCTGGTACAAGCATAAAAACATTTGTTCCTGCACCCTTTTTGCAGTGTGAGCAAGGGATAAGCCTGGAATTTGTCATATGCCAGATCTTCTTGTATCCTTAAAGCTCATCGAGAGATGAAGCTCAGATGAATGCATTATAGTTGTGGTCTCATTTGAAAGTATTGCTAATCGTAGAGCAAGATTCCAGTGTGTGCGAGCAGGAATTCTGTAAAGCTTATGCAAGCACCTTATCAGGTGTCTTTGAGATGAAGTCTGCTTAGCTTTCTTTACTCACTGGCTTGCTCTGAAGGGAGTTTAATGGGAGTGATTTGATGAGTATAAATTTAATGGAATAATGAGGTGAAGGAATTCTGATGTTGAAGAGTAGGAAGCTGTTTTCTTCTGGTTTTGGGCAGTTTTTGTTTGTTTCCCTATTCATATTGCCTACTATGCTTCACTAAGTATTTTATTAGGTGCTTCAGGATTTAATATTTCATATACCCACATGTGAAACCTAATTGTGTGAAATTTAATAGGCTTAGTGTAGTAAGAGAAGTATTGGAGAGCCTTGGGTTTACAGGTTAACTTGTTTTCTGCTCAGCACAGCACGTGGTTCAAATTTATGCTTTTCTGAGCAAGGTGAAAACAGCTCTTTCCCCCATGGAGCTTTTTTAATGACAAAGAACTTTAAATGGGACTTCAGAGTAATCTTTTCTTTCCAACACGCAGCTTCTGGATAGTCATTGCAGTCTGAAAGATTAACCTATGATTAATTTTTTCTGCTTTTCTTTTTGTAAAACAAGAATAATTTGATTCTTTGCCCTTTTAAAATCACCCTTAGAAGCTCTTGTGTGCTTATTGCTATCCTATAGAGGTGCTGAGAAGGCATATGGTAAACTCTTTGATTACCCTTCGTTAGAGTTTACAGTTCTTCACTTGGAGGAAATTTTTAAAAATCGCTGGTCTTGTTTAGTATATGAAATGAGATTAAGGGTTGGCGTGATCTCATAGATGGTTGGAGATTGCTAGGGTAAAATTAAATAATGGAGAGGTTCTTAAATAAACAAGCACAGAGGTAAAACTGTTCAGTAGCTGAAAAGATGTGTGTGTGTCTATCTATATCTGTATATATCCATGTGGTTACTTATATAAATAATACATATTTAAATCACTGGGACAATGTTTTACCCCTAGAAGTAAATTTGGGGTGCTTTTCAAAGAGATATTATGATATTATCTAGTTTAAACAGGAATCAATTCTGTAAAGTCTGATGTCTTGCATAACACAGGGTATTGACCTGATGATGACTGTAGTCCCTGAGCTGTATTATCTGAGCCTGTTCTAGCTGACAGTACTTTTAGGAGAGACATTGTGCCCCTGTTCCACTGAGGATTAGTTCCAGTACAATACAGTGCATTACTGTGCAACTGCTGGCTGGTTTAGCACTCCCTAATTTGACAACTTGTCCCAGTGTGCTGAGGCAGGAGAGATTTATGGGATTAAGTTTCATGTGTGTGGCCTGGAGGTGCTGCAAAGTACACGTAAACAAGAATTGGGTGTGTTCATGCTTTGGAGAGGAGAGGGAAGGATGTAAAGCAAAATGTTGTTTGGGAAGTTGCCACATCTAAAGAGATGTGATTGGAAATAGGTAAAAAACACCCGATTGTCTGCAATTAAAGAGAGTAGCCTGAAAAACAGGTGAGGTGGGGCCATGTAGAAGACAAAATGGGTGAAGTCAAATTGGTCCTGGAGAAAAATCCTGGTTGCAGACTACAGACTAAGCAAGGAGCGATGACCAGAATGAACTCTTTCACATTTTTAAAGTGTGGGCGCTGCCTGCTTTGCTAACAGAAGTGACCACATTAAGACATGAGAGTGGAAAATGTTTGGTTGTAAGCAGAAAGAAAAAAAATCACTTTCCCAGTTCACATGTGGGGTGGAGAAGGAGGAAATATTCCTGTAGGCAGTGCTGGAGCAGAATCTGACTTGCATGAGGACTTTTATTGGCTGGACCACACATTCATTGCAAATAACAAGACTTTGGGAGTCTTGAGGTTTGGGTAATCCACTCACACTGTAAGTGGCCAGAAATCAGGTTGAAAGGGAAGCATCTCTTGCTTGCTCGTTGAGGGTATCACATCAGCTAGTGATAAACTTATCAAGAGAGCTGTGCAGATTTCAGAGCATGAAGTACCCCTTGAGGAGACCTCAGGTTGGGTGATGAAAGTTTCTTGTGTGCACATCTCTTTTTGGGGAAGGCGTCATTCAAACCTGAAGCAGTCAGGATCTGTCTCTGCTCCCTCTCAACTCTGTAGCAGAGTGGGACATTGTGTAAGACCAATGACAGAATGAGAAGGGAGTCTGTCTTTGTTGTGAAGCTTCCCTGCTGTGGCGACTCTTACTTTGTTTTTCCTTTGTGCTGTGTAAGTGCTGGTGAAATGCTGCTTCTGCTCCTAGCACTGCCTTCAGATTTAGTGGTAAGTTAGAGAGGAAGGACACCATCACCACTGGAGGATCCCTGAAGGCTGTGTTACAGCCCAGGCGAAGTGACTGACGTGGTGACAAGCTGCTGTGTGGCACAGACCTCCTTCAGCCCAGCTGGGCTCTGGCACGATGTGGTGCTTGGGCTGGCTGTGCTGCGCTGATGTGTACGGGCTTGCTCTTGGGAGCAGAGCTCTGGGAGGTGCTGCCTGGCTGCCAGGCATGACCTGGCTGGGAGGATTCTCATGGGAAGTGTCTCATGGGCGACATCGAAACTGCTCACTTCACAGTCCTGTCATCACTGTAATAGTTATCATGCAAATCATTGATATTTTAGGCATGCTGTTCCTTTTCATGGTCACTCAGCCTTTACTTAGTAGTAGAAAGGAGAAATTTATTCGGCACCTGTTGTAATTGCATCAGTTCATCAGTGTAGAAAATTAATTTGGTTTTTAAGCATAGAATAAAAGCACATGAGGAAAAGCATTTTTTTTATAGTTGTCAACTTCATTCTGCAAGTTAATGATAAAAGCCTTTCAGAACTGGGGAGAAGTTGGGGTTTTGGGATGCACAAAAGCTTAGTTGATGTTGAAAATATGATTTCCGTCTAGATTTTTAGAAAAGATCTTTCTAGGCTTTTTGCTCTGTATGACAATGAGACATACCTCTGGAGCTTTAAAAGCCCTCAGAGTTCATTCTTGTAAGGACAATTGCTGGCCTTTCTACTGTGTGCACTGGATTAGTGAAAGAATAAGAGTGCTTAGTCTGAAAAAGAAGCTTGTCCTCTGACTGACTTCACGGCAGTAAAAGAAGGCAGCAGAATAACCTACTGGGTAGGCATTTTCTAAATATTGTTTTAGACAGCATGCTACAGTGTTTTATTTGCTCAACTTTCCAGTTGTGTAGAAGGCTTTTAGAAAAGACATATGATTAATTTTTCTTTGAAGACTTTCTCTACCTAGAAATAAAAGCTATTTTATTACCAAAATTTCTTTAATTTAGAAGGAAGTAAGTGTATTACAAGCTTCTGTACATATTTATCAGATTCTGCATTTAGTTGACACAGGTACAAGTGGATCAAGTTGGTTGTTATTAAAGGAGTTATGTAAATTCTGTATTACTTTTAGTATTCTTACTTCCTTTAAAGAAAAAAGAAAACTTACGATGTTACTAGAGAGAAAATGTGACCTATATTACACACTTTGTGTCCTTTAAATGCAAATACTAGTTGTAGAATATTTATGCCTCTTTTACACATCTTATGGTCTTTTCTTTAATGATATTTTTCAAAGGTTTACTTCATTTTCACTTTACACTAGAGGGTACGCTGGCAAGGGTGGTTCCTCCTGATTGTTAATGAACTTTTCATAGTGGAATTAATGTGCAGAAGGCATTACAAATAAATTAAGGTTAATCTCTAGTGTCACACAGTGGGATATCATAAAACCCTCAGAATGAAAAATCTGAAAAATACTCCTGACAGCAATGCACATCCCTGGATGAAAAATGCCAAATCTGCAAGAGAAAGTAGATGCATCATGCTCTGTGAGATTTTTTTTTTTTGTATTTTTTTTTTTTAAACAGGATATTTCTTACTTCATCTGAAGTGTACATAATTAGTCTACAGCAGTCCACTGAGTTGTTGGAGACAAGCTCTCTCTGCATCAGCAGGTGTTGGCACAGTCACAGTAGATCAGCAGGCAGTTTTGGGCCCTTATGCTCCCATTAGATTTTGGAACAAGTTTTGTGTGTTTGGAGTCAAGGATTTTGGCTTAGTTTCCTCTGAAGGGGGTATAAATTGTGCACACTGAAACTGCTCTGTGATCCAAACCAACATGTGATAAGTGAAGATGTTGAGTAATTTGCTTCAAGGCAGCCCAGCTACTCTAAACAGAGCACTGATGTACATGTGGCCCTTAAAGCATGGAATATGAGATGAATATGTGCCTTTCAAGTATACTCTGTGCATACAGATCCTTGATGCTGTGTAAATGAAAGTAGCCACACTGCAGTAAATATAGGTCGCTGAAGTTTTATATGAATGGAGAATCTATATAAAATATTCAATGATTTTGTTCATATGTAGCTGTACTGCTGCTGTTTTATCATTGTTGGCCTTCTTTGTCACACTGCACACGTTTTGGTGTGGGTTTTGTTTTGGCCGGGTTTTTTTGGTGCTGCTTTGGGAACTTGGAAATATTTTTTTAAAAGGGTAACTTTGTAAACAAATTATTAGGTAGTTAAAGACAGAACAATGTGTTAAGGGGGCCAGAGTTTTTCTTCTTGATAGTTAATCATTAAACCAATTGAACCACAAACTTCTGCAGTCGTTATTAGTAGTGAGGCCAGTACATTAATTCAGTTTTGATGAGGCTGCAAGAATGTTAAGAATGCAGAAGAATTAACAAAATGATAGAATATAAGAAGTCCAAGCTGTATTCTACAAAGTATGTTGTCAGAAACTGAAAAAAAGTGAAATTAAAGCTGAAATTTGTCTTAGAGGGAAAATAATGAGCAATGAGGCACTCTTACCTTTAGAACTTGTTAAATATTGTTCTTGTCCTGTTGTCTGAAGGTATACTTCTTTACTGAAACCAAATATTTCATGGCACAGTTCTTTTCTGACAAATGGAAATAAGGAATGTGAGCCTTTTCCTTACTGTTACTGCTCTCACAGCAAGGAGGGTTTCATTTAAGACAATATCACAGAATATTCTGAATTAGTAGGAACCCATATGGATCTTCAAGTCCAACTCTTTAGTGAATACAGGGACTGAGCCCATAGTCTTGGCATCATTAGCACCAGGCTCCAACCAACTGGCTTTGGTGGGTCCTTGCTCCCAAATTGCTGTTTAAACTATCCTGGGTTTTTTGTTTTTTTTTTTTTTTTTACATTTAACTTGCTTGTAAAAAAATTTTTAAATTACTGTTTTTACAATGAAAGCATGCAGAAGATAAAACTGGAAAGCTTGATTTCCAAGTGTGAATCAACATATAAAAGTGACCCTTCAGTAACGCACAGTATACATACAGAAACATTCAGAGTTCTAGGTGGTTGTCAGCTTGAAGTAGGTGAACCTTCAGAAAAGATAATGTCATTTGCATGAGCAGTTTTATGGCTGGGGTTCTGATTCTTTCATTACTATGGCTCAGACAACCAAAAACCTTCTGGCTTGGTGAAAAATCTCAATTTTTTTAGTCATGAAGGAATTCTCAGTTCCCTTCTTTATTGTTTGTGTACTCCTCTTTTTGATGATGCCAATTTCTAATAGTTCTTTTTCTCTCTTCCGAAACAGAATTAGACCACAGTTAGCCAAAGAGAAGATTGAAGGATGCCATATTTGTACATCTGTCACACCTGGTGAACCTCAAGTGTTCTTGGGAAAAGATAAGGCCTTCACTTTTGATTATGTCTTTAACATTGACTCACAGCAAGAAGAGATCTATATACAGTGCATAGAAAAGCTGATTGAAGGTTGCTTTGAAGGCTATAATGCCACTGTCTTTGCTTATGGCCAGGTAAGCTTCACAATTCTATTTAAAAGCATTTATTTTGGAATAAACAGTTTTTTGAAACTGATTTTTCTTTTAAATTTCTGAATGTATGAATCTGATTTTTAGCATCTTGAGTTTATTTTCAATGAGTTATCCTGTAGGAGAATGTTGAGTTTATATAAATTCTGTGTAGACTTGCAGTTGAAACAATCAGAATATATACAGGCAGTAGATCTGAATGTAATAGTAATGCTGAAAATAGTGTCAGTTCATATAATTCCTGAGTTCACCTCTATGCAGCAATACAAATTATTGACTTAATCAGTTGACATGTAGAGATAGGTTGTACTGAGATTCTTTTCTGAGCAACTTTTCAGCCCACTGCAATTTTAGACACTTTTGGGAATAGGAACTTTTTAAAAATAGATCCTGGGGAACTTCAGACCACATTGTTTGTTTGTGGGCGAAATGAAGAGATCAGATTCCGAAGTCAGAGAACTTTTTGTAGAGCACACACCCTCTTAGTACGCTGGCACATATTACTTCTCAAAGCTGAGCATAGTGTAGAGAATGTGTTGTTGTCTTCTGAATATTCCTTTAGGGGTTGATTGCATGAAATTTGGTCTTGGATGCTGAATTTTACCACTGTTAATTGTTGCATCTCAGGTTAGTCAGGTGAAGTCTATTCCTAGTGAAACAAAGCAGTTTGCAGATCCAGTTTAGCAGATTATGTTCAGCTCTGTGATCCTATCTTTGTCTTAGACTTGACCCACTAATTAAGTGAAAACACTATACTACCTTGTTTTCTTCACATTTAATTAAATTATCTTCATAGTGAAGACAGAGCTTGTATTCTTCAGTATAAAGCGAGAACAATGGGAATATAATACTTGAGATATTCAGACATCTTAATTTAAGGGAGTCATTTGATCTACTTCGGTAAAGAATTGCAAATGCTGCTTTTACCTCCAAAATACATGCTTTAATTAACAGCCTTGGTTGAAAACATTAACTCCTCTTTTGACCTGGAGGTGGTAGCTACAGGCTGTTGTAAGCTGGTTAGGAAAACTTTCTAGGGAAAGGGTTATGAAAGATTGAACTGGTCTCTGCCTTCTTGTATGTGATCTCTGGATAAACAGTAGAGTTTGTTGAAATTTTGCTCTTTATCAATTTTTCCAAATGACCTGTTGTTACGTATGTTAATATTGTCAAGATGGCAGATTGATCAGTGGTGTTCACAAACTATTTCTATGATGATTTGGTGCTATTACTGTGTTCTAGTGACTACTCCTTTTTCAAATTAGACAGGTGCTGGCAAAACATACACCATGGGCACTGGATTTGATGTCAACATAACGGAAGAGGAACAAGGCATTATATCACGTGCTGTTAAGCATCTTTTCAGATGTATTGAAGAAAAGAAACAAGGTGCTATTAAACAAGGACTTCCACCTCCAGATTTTAAAGTCAATGCACAGTTCTTAGAGGTAAATATGATCCACATTTTTGGGTGTAACTTTATGGGGGAGGGTTTGTTTGTTTGTTTTTTTAGTAAACCAGTTAAATATTTTTTCTGGTTGCTTCTTCTAAATATTTTTTCTCACACGTGTTTTTGAATTAATCTGCAAGATTTCAGAAGGAAAATTTATGGGATTTGCTTCAGCTCTTCAATTTATGAAAAAGTATTTTTATCTTATTCCAATTATTTTAATACTTCCCTTCACAGTGTTATTGTCACTTTGCCATATATTTCTTCAACTTTCAAAATCTGTTCAAGAGACTTTCTTTTACCAAAGAAGAAACCTAGCGTGAAAATACATCCTTCTAAAATCCCCACTGGTTTAGGACTGGGCTTCAGTGTCACTGTTCTCTTCTTTCTCAGACCCAGAGAAAAAAAGCCCTGGTCAACACTGTGACAAAACTGCTCCCCTTGTGTTTTCTTGTAGCCACAGCCACTGGTAAAGGGGCCATAAAGCCTGTGGTCTTTCTGACCTGCAGCAGCTGTTACTTTAAGTGTTGCAGTTTTTGCACAGTGGCTCCTGGCTGTGTAACTGCTTTTTAAATTGATTGATTTGGGTGTGACATGTTTGCATTCACTACCAACCTGCAAAATCTGATACTTAGGCACACTGAGAGGAAGGATACATTTTAGGAAGAGCGCGTGTAAATTTGTTTTGCTTACTTCAGTATGTACAACTTTATCTGCTCTGAGGGTGGAAAACCCCTATTTTCATATTAGCCATGAGAAAAGCTGTTGGTTTTATTACTGTTGAAGTAAACGAAGTCCTTTAGTCACAGGTTCCTATAGCTGTTTTAAAGATTAACCAGCTGGCATTAGTTTTGTCCTGGTCTAGGTTTGTCAGTGCTAACCTTAAGCAGAAGTTTGTGTTGCTCTGGCTAATGTTTGCCTAGAGAGAGTCAGTGTGAGCACGTGCTGTGAGAATGCTCTGCTCTGTTTGTGCATCAGGGAGCTGCAGCTTTGCTTAGGCAGCTGCAACATTAGTAGCATAAGGAGCAGTAACTAGTGTGGTTTCTGAATTTATCGTGTTTTTTGACATAACATTACAAATGTGACTGAGTCCCAAAATACAGGGTGGTAATTAAATGTTACAGTGAGAATGGTTGGAAGAATTCCAGCCATTACAATGTATTTCAGATGAACTATACATACTGAAACCTGTCTTGTTTATCTAATTTAGAGAGAGGTTAAATTATGTATATAATAATTTCTCCCTTAACAACACGTTATTTTAGTAGGTAGATTTTTTTTTAAAGGCGTTCCCAGAAGGAGTTTTTTCTGATTAGTTCAATATTAGACAGTATTCTTGCACCAAAACGTATCCTCTTCCTCCCATCCTATCTACCGTTAGAGCTGGTTGCATAAACAATAATTTAGTCATTGAACAAGTTGAAGCAAGATTGTATTTTGGAATAACTTCGAAGTCTTACAGCTGGATAACTCTTGGAAACAGTGACTTCTGTTTGCTACTTTCTTGCCTTTCTTTAGTTTGCTGCAGTTTGCCTCCCTTAACTCCTTGCTTTCCTGCTTTTTCAAAAGATAAGCATGTGCAGTTCCATGCAATTGCAGGTGCATTATTAGGATCTGCTTTAAATTGTGACATCAGTTTGTTTGAACTTACCAAGGTAAAACATTAGCAAGAAGATTTCTACTTAGAGTGTCTATGCCTAATAATTAAATATAATTCCTTTTTTAATATGTAAGGATTTAAAAGCATCACATTCACAAGTGCTGAACTTTTTCTTCTCAGGGATGACTTTTTGCTTTTGAGAGGAGAAAGTCACTTTCAGTGTTACGAGGAAGTACCTTGTGTGAATGCAGATCTGTTGTGGTTATTCTTTGACTGTTACTTAGGGATTTTGATCAGGGATTTAATTAGTCTGGGCTGAGCTTTGCTGATGTGAATTAGTATAACTAAATTATAGACACTTGACATGTTCCAGTGTACCCAGGCAGAGACTAGAGCCATGAGATTTCCAGTGGGATAGTGCTTTTTCTGGGTGGGCTGTCTGTTTTTTTTCTCTGATATCTTCAATTTGATCTAAACACCTTTCATAAAGCTCAGAACATTCTTACGGAGTACAAAATCCCTGCTCAAGAAGCCAAACCATAACACTTTTGGACTGCTGCTTGGTGTCTTTAAGAAGCAGCTTGCACAAAACTATTATTATATGTCAAATTCCTTCCAGGGCAGGAAGTTTGCCTAAATGAGAGACGTAGAATAAGGAAGGTGTGAGAGAGGAGATGAGGAAAGCTGTAATGGCAGGGAGGGCAAGTGGAGTGAGTTGGAAGTGTTTAGAGAAGGGAGTAGCCAACTGAATCCACAAAAGAAAAGCTCAAGGTTGAATCTGGAGACAGCAGGGTGCCTGCCACAGAAACCACTGCCGCTTTCGTTCTGTTGGCATCAAACTCCTCCTCTTCCCTGGTCCCACCAAAGAATTTTCTCTCAGATCTGGTGATGTGGAGGAAATTATTGCATTTTTGAGTGGCATAATGAGAAGTTGTGCAGGTCACTTAATATTCAGCTGCTCTTTCATCTATTGTCCTTGTAAGTTTGGATGTTTCACAACGTCCTTTTTAGGGAGCTGAGACATTTGGATTTTTACAACTTTTAGTGTGTGCCATGCACAGATTTATTGATCATCGGAAGAATTCCTTCCTAAAGTGATATGTTTTTTGCCTTTTTCTTCTCCTCAGCTTTACAATGAAGAAATTCTTGATCTGTTTGATACCACACGTGATATTGATGCAAAGAATAAAAAATCAAATATTAAAATACATGAAGATTCAGCAGGAGGAATTTATACAGTGGGCGTTACAACCCGAACTGTGAATGGAGAATCAGAGGTGATAATTGAAAATAAATTACTCTGTAACAACTTTAGTACATGCTAAAAATGTCTGTGTGTTTTGATGAACAGTTAACAATAGAGGTTATATATGCTAATATCTGTCTCCTGGGCAATTTAAGTGTAAAACCTAGCTAAAATTTTTATTTTCTTAATTTCTGTAGTATTAAATCTGATAAATGTTTGATACTAAGTGCATGCTGCTTTCATTTAAAGCTAGGAACAGGCTTTTGTTCATAATGTAGTTCTGCTGGGAGAGAGACTTTTGGCATATATGTAAATCTGATCTCCCAAATTCTATATATGTTATTTTTCCTTTGAGAGGAAAGCTGTGCATTATGGCTGATGTGAAATAAACTGTTGTTCATGTGCATTGCAAATCTGAATGCAAATGTTATTGTACTTTTTTTTGCACAAAAAGTACAAAAATCCTGAATTTTTTGCCGCAGTTGAATGAAGATATGTTACTACTATGTTACTACTAGGGTACAGTAAAGAGAGGCATACAAAGATTCAAGTATTTTCTTATAGAAATCACAAAAAATACTCTTAGTTTATTTAAGAATTGTCGTGCTTTTTTTTGCCATGTGGGAAGTGAATTCATAGCAAAGAGAGGAAGTTTAGTTATATATCCAAAACAGTAAGTGTTATAGGAACATTTTTGCTTTAACCAGGAAGCAAAGCAATGTACTTCTTGTCTGTTTTCTAGATGATGCAGTGCTTGAAGCTGGGAGCTTTGTCTCGAACCACTGCCAGCACTCAGATGAATGTTCAGAGCTCACGGTCACATGCTATCTTCACTATACACTTGTGTCAAACCAGAGTCTGTCCTGCGTTTAACTCTGTATGTGTTTTTGCTGTTGTTAAATTTCTCTTTAGTAGCCATTTTTCAAAATTGGGATGGTTTGGCAGCCACTGCTATTTGAGTTGCACTTAGTAAGGATGCTGTAGTCATCATAATGCTTGATGAATTTGCTAAGCATTATAATAATTTGATTTAATCTGTGCATATGTAACCATCCTCTAGCCAGAGGCAACCATAAACTGCAGACTCTTACAGGAACCTGCCTATTCTCCTCTAGCGTTTTCTTCAGTATTTTGTTGCGACATACACGAGTGAGAAAGTTAAAATGTAATTTGTCTTTAATTGGGAGAGTACATTTAAGTGTCCTAACAGTTAGTGGGTTTAAACTTGCAATCAGCTAACTGAAACAGCTTGAATATTAAGTGTTGATATCCAGTAAAGTGCAAGTAGAAAAGCATTAAATTCTGAGGCTTTCATAAAGCTCAGAACATTCTTATGGAGTACAAAAGCCCTGCTCAAGGGCTCCAAAATAGTGTATTTATTTTAAATAGATATATATTCGGGATGCAGATATTTTGTTAACCTGAAATACAAACTATGAATGAACATGGAGCTGTTCTGTAGAATGTTTTGCATGTGACTGTTCAGTTTTTAGTTGCTGTTGGTGTATCTTGTAAAGGGGAGACCTCTGAGTAAATCCGCATTGCTGAAAACTACAGTACCTTCAGGGGGACTTAACTTGAATATTTTAAAGGTCTTTTGCATATAGCTTTTAAATATTAAAAAGTATCTGGCTAGCAGAGATACCACATTTTTAAGCATGTGAAACAGTGACTTGGATTTGCAGTGCTTTTTTGGGGGGTTGCTTTTTTTTTATAATACTACAAATAATCATTTGCAGGCAAAATGAGTGTTCCTTCCTGGTCCTTTGTGGTATGCAAACCTGCTTTATACACATGCTAAAAACACTTCTTCCTGCTTTCCATGCTGAAACTTTGGATTTGGTGGCGTGGTCAGCTGTCTTCTCTTGGGAGGGATTGGCATCACACTCCAAGCCCACATAGGGCACCTCAGTCACTGTCTGCTCAGAGGTTTTTTGTTGAAAACTGTCTACTGAGAAGTCATCTGGGAGCCTGTTTCCTGCAGGCTGTTGGCACAGCAATCTCCTTGTGCTGGTGCACTTGCAGCCTTCCCCACCAGCTGAGCTGCCCGGGGGCCTGTTGCCTGGCTCTGCCTGATTTTTTACAGAGGCCTGTGTTAGAGGAAGAGGTGGTGATCTTCTGCCTTATGTCAAACTGTTTTGTTTCTGCTTTTCTTGGGAGATACGCACAAGATAATTTGAGTGTTTGGAGCTGGGCATTTCTAAATCTTTAGTTTGTAAAGACAGCACCCTCTTCTTTCCCCGTAGCGTTCAGAAGGGTAGAGGATAGACCTGACATTGTCCTCTGAACGGTCCTGGAATCCAAATTAATACAAGCTATTATTGGGTGGCCAGGAGAGATGTAGCTCAAGTTTCTGTAGACAACAGTTTTGGGAGACCTTTGTTACTAGGGCAACGCAGTTTCTCCTTCTCGGATGACAGCCTTGGCCGTGTCCCCTCTGTGCGCAGTCACCCGTGCCCAGGGCTGGCAGGCAGCCAGGGCTGCAGTGCACAGACGTGCTGCTCCTCTGGCTCTGTTCACACCATCCATACTTCTTGGAAGTTTCTGGATGTGCATTTCGCTTGCTAAATGAGGGAGAGTGCAAGGGTGCATTAGTCATGACTTTGAGGGCTGGGAATGAGAATGTAAACATCAAAATAACAGAAATAATTATTCCTGGTCTTGTGGAAGTGGCACAGTTCCCATTCTCCTCTGTTACTGCTACAAAAGGATGCTACTTTAGAAGCATGAAATATTTAACTACCATGAGAATGGTTTGGTCTGCAGAGACCTGCGTTATTACCCCTTGCAGTAGTGAAGGGAACTGTGGGCTAGCTGGCCAAGGATATAAAGGTCACCACAGAATACCTGAGGGTCTGTGTTTGGCTTTTTTTTTTTTTTTTTTT
>VZRL01006879.1:562067-696679 GCA_013397895.1 Origma solitaria | reverse complement strand
CTTTTATTGTTTGGTTTTGGTTTTTTTTTAAGTTGTTCTGGGTTTTCTATACTTAATGTGATAGAAATTCGTAATAAAGCTTGTAGATTAGGCTGTGAGAATTTGTTATAAATCCAGTATACACTTGATATATGTTTATTACATGACACCATGCCAAGTTAGTAGAAATTGCCTTGCAAGGGGTATCTTACCAGTAAGGTCAAGAAGTGAGTGATTTAAAGATTTTTCTCATTGTGTTGCTTTCCTGACAATAAATCTAATGACACTTGGAGTAAAATAAACCTCTACAGTAAATGGTAGAACTAAAATAAACCTCTACAGTAAATGGTAGAACTAAATTTATCAACAAAAAAAGTTTGGGGTTGTCTAATAAAAAAGGATAATTTTGCTGCTGAGCTTTGGGACTTTTTTTTCCCACTTCGAAGTGGAAAGAGGCTGAGGCTGTGGTCCCTGCCCCAGTGCAATGTGTTCCTGGGCAGACTCCCTGCACTGATGGAGGCTCACAGCGAACGCCTGTCATTACCTGGGGGAGGAAGGTGGAAGAGCAAAAGGAACCTCTTCTTTTTCCCTTGTTCTCTCAGCTGTTCTTATTTTCTGGGGAAGCGCTAGTGGAATACTGACAGCTAGGAAAAATGGCTTCCAACAATAATTCCTAAATAAGTTGAAGAATCATCCCACAGGAAGGCTGGTGATGTGGTTTAGAGAGGTATAAAATCAAAATATCTTTCGGTTTTTTGGCAGGTGTATAAACTAAGTAGTTCTGGTGATTTTGTGGGGTAATTATGTAGTTAAGGTTTTCTTTTTTTAAATCAGTTTCCTTTAACAATTGATTCAAGACTTGCATTCTAGGAGACATGCAAATTTGTTGCTCACCCTGGAGACTTGCGTATTTTAGTATCCCTCCATTTCTTCATCAAGAAGCAATGGTAGCTCGCACTTAACGTAATTTGTATTCACATGTGTCTAGGGCTGGGTCTTCAAGAATATGTTAATATCTTTCAAAATACTGTTGTTATAAGAGAATGAATAAGGACATGGTCATGAAGAGGTCATTTTGTAAATAATTGTTGATTGAACTTTGCAAATGTCAATGTGAAAGATTTCACCAAGCCTTGTGGGTTCTTCTTTGCTTCAGGATAATGCCACTGATAACAGGATAATATCTGAATCTTCTGAGATGAATGAATATGAAACTCTTACTGCCAAGTTTCATTTTGTTGATCTGGCGGGATCTGAAAGGTTAAAACGAACAGGAGCTACAGGAGAAAGGGCAAAAGAAGGCATTTCCATCAACTGTGGACTAGTAAGACTATACAACTATACAATATAGTGTAAAACAACCCTAGACAAAACACCTAAAAATAAAACTTTTTTTTTTTTGGTCTATGTACTGGCTTGCTATTTAGTTCTTTAATTAATTAACTGTATGAAATGTTTTACTTAACACTTACTAAACTGCACTGAAAAGTAGAGCTGGTGATTATCAATGGAGATTATAGTTTCATGTCTGTTTTGAGCTACATGGCTACGTGGAGGCTCTTTGTGAAATTCTTTTAAAGACACAAGAACATGTGTGTGTGTGTGAAAATGTGTCTTTTTTCTGGGCTTTTTGCAGTACCAATGAGGTATTCTGCAGTTAGGATTTTCTCAGTGATTCTCTTGTCATCATGGCATTGGTTATTTACTGTAGTTCTCCTGGTTATGTGGAAGAGAGAGAGTATTCAGCTCAATTTCATCATTGGCACAAGCACAAAGCCAACAGGATTTAGGGGGTCTAGATGACATAGATGTGTCCTTAACAAAGAGCATATAAAATGCATGAATGTGAAAATCAGCGTGATATAACTAATATAAGATCACAAAACGTTCATCTACGGTGAAGTCCAGCCCTCAGTTTTGTGAAACAAACTTGAAAGTGCTTTAAATCCTTCAAAGCAAACAGGCACAGCATGGGGTGTGTGCAGCTCTCCATCTGCTGGTTGCAGCTGCACCATTGCCAGAGCAAGAATTTGCAGTGCAGGGCGCCACCTAAAGCAAAGTCCTTCAGTTTGACTGAAGTGTGTGCAGTTCCATGTGAAAAATAATTTCACAGCCAAATGTTAGATTGTTTATAAACATGAATTAGCAATGAAACAGGATAGCCATGGACTACAAGCCTTTAATTTCAAGTCTTAAATGCTCAAATCATCATCAGACATTTTTTACTTCATATCTGTAGAGGCAGTAAATTCTGTTTTTTTCATGTAAGTGCCCCATATTTTATTCTAAATGTGGCATAAAGCAGATGGATAAAATTAATTTGAAGGAAATCGTAGCTATTGTTAGAAGTAGAGATTACCTTTAATAATCATCAAAAGCAAATGTCTGTTAGATTAATTAATTTGTGACTGACATGAGATACCAACAGTGCATATGAATTGTGCTAAGCACTTTAGCACTTCCAGGTACCAGACTGTAAGTTATCCGATGCACTGTTGATAGCACAGAAGTTTCTAAGTGCCTATAAGGTAAAATGTAAAAATCTTCAGAAATACTTTTATGTTAACTTTCATGATTATGTTAATTTTCCCATAATATGCTGACCCCAGTTTACAGCTGCTTTTAAAATAAAAATACACAGGAACTGATTCTGACTTATGTGATTTGATGTTTTATAGCTAGCACTTGGAAATGTGATAAGTGCACTGGGAGATAAAAGTAAGAAGGCAACTCACGTACCATACAGAGATTCAAAGCTTACAAGGCTACTTCAAGACTCTCTTGGGGGAAACAGGTATGAAAATTGGAGCGTTTTATGTGTTTCATTGTGAATGAGCATAAATGAGAACATAATCTTCAGCAAGTAAAATGAATATTAAACGACAATAAAAATAGCCACTCTTTTTGTTGGAGGAAGGTTCTGACAATAAATTGTTGTGACAAAAATGTTGTCAATAGAGAGAAAAGAATTTAAAGAGGATTTTGCTTTGTTCTTTTCAGTGATACTGTTATTTTACTAGACATGAAGCTTCACCTTACCTGAAAGTTACAATTTTCAGACAAGTTCTTCCCATCAAAATATCTATAGATTGTAGATAATATAAATGTTATGTTTGGTTGACAGCATATTTTAAAGCTGTGATGAGCTTCTCCTTTAGAGGTTACTTTTGTTACTTTTTTTCTAAATGGCAGTGAATTGTTTGCTCTGCCATGCACAGGAGCTTGGATGCATCTGTTCAGTTACCTGATGTTGGATTGCAGCCTAATAAAACCAAAGTGGTCTATCACCAGGGTTGTCTGTATGAATCCATTTGTATACATTCTGCACATACAGTGAAGGGAAGCTTTGACTTCTGAAGGCTTTATAAAAGGAAACATTAACAAATTTGTTAAAATAATACAGATTTTATATTTGTAATGTCAACATGTACAGATATAAAAGGGACCACAGCTGAGTATATTTTAGTAAATAGTATATTTTAGTAAATTTGATATCTCATTCTTTTATGTGATCCAACATGTCTGGCTCCTATGTTTAGGAGAGCTGGAAGTTTTTTTGCAAAGAAGTAGGGAGAAGTGGAAGAAAATTCCTAAATTGTTGCTTGGCTCTTCAGAGAGTTAAACTTTAGAAACAACTTAAAGCACTGCAGTGTGAGGAAAAGCAGAGCCAGAAAAACAAGGAAAATAAGGGCTATAAACTTTTAAAAGTGCATAAGGGAGGACGAAACTCCAGAATTATGAAAAAATCAGCAGAAATCGAACAGCATAGCTCTTCTAACCTCTTCCTGTAAATCAATGCAAAAAGCACTTGACTAAATTTTTTTATCAAATACACCAGCTAGTGAGCATTTTTTCAAACCATTTCTAAAATGGCCCTTTTGTAGAAATACTACTTTGACTCTAAAATATTTTCACGTCTTGCAGCTCCACTCCTCCCCCTCGTGTTCTTCAGGAGAAATCACAGGGTTTAGTGTGCGATGAGGTCAGGATAACCCCAGCTAGCAGCCAAGCCTTGCACAGCCACTCACTCCCTGCCCCCGCGGGGGGTGCGGAGAGAATCACAAGGGTAGAAGGGAGAAAACTCAGAGTCTGACATAATAATGCTTTAATAGGTAAAGCAAAAGTTGCGTATGCAAGCAAAGCAAAGGAAATAATTCACTTCCCATGGGCAGGCAGGTGTTCAGCCACTCCTGGGAAAGTAGGGCTCCATCATGTGTTACTGTTACTGGGGAAGACAAATGGCATCACTCTGAATGTCCTCCCTCTTCCTTCTCATTCCCCCAGCTTTATATGCTGAGCATGATTCCATATGGGATGGAATATCCTTTGGGCCCATACCAGCTGTTAAGGAAGATTTTTTCATTCATATATATACATTTATATATATAACCCCCACATTTTGAATGGTCTCTTATCTGGGCTTTGGCAACCAAAATGTGTGGAAAAGCTAAATTTTAAAGAATATGCAGGTTTTTTTTGAGAATCAGATTTAGATTTCTTAAAGCCTGTTCTGTAGCCTTCCAACTTCCACCCTAGATATTACAGTCCATATTATTGTTTCTCTCTTAACCAATACTTCAAAAAATTTACCAGTAATGATTTGGGTTAGGTTGTTGTAAGTCCTGAGTTAACAATGATGAAAGTATTGTGTCACTGACTATTCTCACAATAATCCTTATTTTAAGTATAATGCTCTAACAGTTCTGAAGCAGCACTTAAATATTAATTTAATATTAATTTAATATTAAATATTAATGTTTCTTGAATTATTCAAAGAAGAATATGGAGCATTGGTGTTTTAAAATGAATTTTATAATGTATGATATTAAAAATGAAAACCTTCATAACTTCTGGAGCAGGGGGAAGAGTTTAAAGAAATGGTAACATAAAGGAAGTAGAACAGTCTTAGAAACCCCTAGTCCATTTTACAATTCAGATAGAAAACTGGAGTTCAGGTTGTTCAGTTTTCAAGATAGACACATAGCAGAACCCATCCTCTTTAGATTTAGAAAAGTAATTGCGTTCTCAATGCCAGAATTAAAAATTTGTTCCTAATCATGCATACTCTTGTCTTGAGGACTAGAACAGTTTGGAGAACTGATACAAAGATATGGGTGAGAGCTGAGGAAGAATTGCTGAAACTGAATGTTCTCTGTAGCCCCAGGCTAGTTACTCTTTCTAGATTAGTTTTCCAGTGTGTGATGAAGATAATTGTTTGCCTCACGGAGAGTTGCAGGGATTCATTTGTTTGTTTCAGTCTGAAATTATAGAAAGTGAAGATCGGAATTCAACCTGTCTGATGCAGATATTGCTCCTTTGCCCCAACAACAGTTCACTCTTCCTAATGCAACAACCTAAGCTGTGACATACCGTGAAGAAGCAAATTCCTTTCAAACTTGGAGTGTATTCAGTCCATGAAATGCAGATGTTTTGCCCTATCTGTTGAGAATTTAGGCAGTATGCACCTTCAGAGTGATCTGCTGCTGGAATTCTGGTTCTGACCCTCTAGGCTGTTCTTACCTGATATGAAATGCGTGTGCTCCAGGGAGTGAGGGAGGGAACCTGTTGAATGGTGAAAGCACTTGGTTGGAGTCAAAATTGTCTTGCTTCTTTTCTGCTTTTGTCCTACTGGTTCCTACTGGTCTGTCTGCTTGATTTTTCAATTGGAGCAAGGATTAAATTCTCATCCGTCAATAATATCCCATGATGGAATGGCTGGGGGTGTTGGAGGTAACTGAAAGGAGGATGGTTGTTCATAGCCCTCTTGAGCCAGGAGCTCAGGTCCTGCTGCTTTTTGTTGCAGAAAGTTGCTCTAAGCAGTAGTGTTATGAAACATGGAATAAATACAGTTACAGACAGGTGTGCTAAGGGTAAGTACTAGTTTTTGGGCTTCTGTTGGCGAACAGAAGATAATTTGCAGTGGAAAATTCAGGCAGTTTGGAACCTCAGGTAGAGAATAGGCACATTAGGCATGTACAGACAGCTAAGATGAGCATTTGGGCACCTTTCAGATGAAGTAGGTGGGCACCTCAGGAATTACAGTAGGCAGTCCTGACAGCTGCATGATCCAAATCACTGTCTAGGAATTTAGGTTGACCATAAATTCCTTAATGTCAATTTATGTATGATCAGGCATGAATGTAATTTGAAAAACATTTCTGGAAACACCAATGAATTGTTTTTACACTTTCATATGTGGAACAAGTAATGATCTACTATCTCCTATGTTATGCTACGATGATACAAGACATAACACTGCTGACCTGTGTGGCTCACAGTCTGCTGTGAGCTAGATGGAGAAATATTTTCACAAATATTACGAAGTTGCTTTTCTTGTTTCACCTTCTGCCTGAGGACCTGTTAGCTTCTCTCTGCTCTTTTTGTTCTTGATGTGTAATGATGACCTGTGTTTCTGCCTTCCAGTCAAACGCTCATGATAGCGTGTGTGAGCCCTTCAGATCGAGACTTCATGGAAACCTTGAACACGTTGAAGTACGCCAATCGGGCACGCAACATCAAGAACAAGGTGATGGTTAATCAGGATAGGGCTAGCCAACAAATAAATGCTTTGCGCAGTGAGATTGCACGGCTGCAGATGGAACTCATGGAATACAAAACAGTAAGTTTATCCTCTTAGGATTTCTTCTGCTTTTAAATGCTTGCAATGCCACAGATTTATTTTTTCTGTTGACTATTTCCGCTTCATACGCTAAAAATATTGGAATAGCAACCCTGATGTAAACAACACTCTTAATTCCAGTGATAACCAGATGTTTTTAGAAAATGTAGATTGTATCCCCAAAGAAAAGATATGTCAGCAAATGTCAGTGATATTTACAGATGCTGCATGCTATTTGCTTTTTGAAAGGCAATGAGAAAGTCACTTCCAAAGCAAAAATGACAAAACCACAACTTAGATTGATGCATAAATGAATGTGTACAGTTACTGTGTATTGCTTTTGAAAACTTACTAGACAGCTAAAACAGTTTGTGTTTTAAAAAATACACTGTAAATTATATAAGGCAAATATTCATGCCCTTTCTTCCTGAAATCTATACAATGTTTTTGGCAATAAATATCGTTACCAAACAGGACCCTGTTTGGTTCTTCTTGAGATAGTATTCTGATTTGATAAAGAGTTATCTTCTCATTTCTTAACCTTTTTAAGAATTTGTATTTCAGACTAAAGTGGAATTACACAAAACCCAGATGCTAAGGTGTTGGCCAGACATCAATCTTTTGAAAACTATCCATTTATCATTGTTTTAAACTTTTTGATAGAAGATTATCTTTTGCTATGAGCATCTCTTTGGAATTTTAAGTAATCTGTGGATTGCATTTACTAAGTTAATTTTTTTAAAATGTGTAGCCAGCCTTTACTAATAATAAAATATTTTTACTGTCTTAAAGGGTAAAAGGATTATAGATGAAGAAGGCGTTGAAAGCATCAATGACATGTTCCATGAAAATGTGATGCTGCAAACAGAAAACAACAACCTGCGTGTTAGAATTAAAGCCATGCAAGAGACTATCGATGCTCTCAGAGCCAGAATAACGCAGCTTATGAGCGATCAGGCCAACCAAGTGCTAGCCAGAACAGGTATGCTGTAAGTGTGGTGTGCATAAACTGCTTCATAATTTCATGAACGTAAATTAATGATACGTTTTTGCTTCATTGATCTCTTTGAATGCAGTGATGCCTTTTTATTAGCAATGTAGGACGTCTGGCAGAGATAGGCCCCCATCTGATTATTTCTTTAGTTTCTGGAGCCTTTTTTTAATGTAATAGTGCGGTACCCTGATTTTACCATTCATTTAGGAATATGAGCAACAGGAAATATGAAATAATATCTTTACATAGGAATTATTTGTATGCTTAGCCCCTCTGGTGGTTTAACAACCAGATCAAATAAATTTGACTCCAGATAAAACTCCAAATAAGTGATTTTGATTTAAGCATTGTTGAAATGTGCTAATATGGAAAGCAAGGTATTTTTAAAATAAATTAAAATTTAAACGTGTAGCCCATGTGACTGTTTCCTTTTGCTGGTACCTTGTGCCTAGTAGCTGTATTCAGATATTTATACTGTTACTGTCCTTTCTTAATCTTTCTTTTCCCCTCATTCTGCTTTTCTCTCTGTTCTTCAAAGGGGAAGGAAATGAAGAAATTAGCAACATGATTCATAATTATATCAAGGAAATTGAAGATCTCAGGTATTTGCCTAATATGTATTTGGACAATTTTTATTTTAAAAAGTATAGAAGTGTTAGCAAGTAAATACTTCAGCTGTTTTCCTCTGTGGGGATTACGTTAGGAGAGTGGTCATTCAGCTTCTAGGGCCATCTGCTGTTGCTCTTGGCCTCAAAAATGTAAAATGTTAGAGATCAAACTGACAATAGAAATGAGAATAAGATGTTGCCTAAATAATGGTGATAACTTGATATTGTTGCACAAAGAACATCAAAACTTAGAACGTTTTATAATTTTATAACCTCATATATAAATGATAGTACTGAAAAATAACTTGATTAAAAAAGAATTTTTTAAAAAATACTTTCTTTTTAAATTCGAAAAGTCTTAAATATTTTAGGTATTTTCATTTATCTGTATCTTGGACATACACCATGCAAAAATTATCTGCCTGCCCTCAGTTAATGTTAGAGCTTTTGTGTAGCTTTCATGCACCATGTATATACTTAGAGCATACTCAGGTATGTATCTGTATATGTATATCTGTGTGTATGTTCATACAGACATATTTTCATGTATTCTGTCTAGGTTATATGACATATGTACAATATACTTAACCATTGTGTAAAATTGTATCAACAAGGAATTTGCTACAATATATTTTTTCAGACCTCAGCTTGGTTCCTAGTTTCTTTTTAAACTAAAGGTAATGCATTGAACTTACAGAGGCAAAAGAGTGTGCATCTCATGTATTGTCAATACTTGTAATTCACAGTCTAATTCTTCCTCTTTTGTTTTTTATTAAGAGCAAAATTATTAGAAAGTGAAGCAGTGAATGAAAATCTTCGACGCAACTTGTCAAGAGCTTCATCAAGAGCCACATACTTTGGTGGACCATCAGCATTTTCTGCTTCTATGCTTTCTTCAGAGAAAGAGACAATGGAAATTCTAGATATAGCCAAGAAAGATCTAGAAAAGCTGAAAAAAAAAGAAAGGAAAAAGAAAAAGAGGTGGTGTATGAATTATATTACTATTTGTTTTCTCTTTCTTAGTAAAGAGGTGAATTTTTTTTAACCACTGACATTTGAAAAAGCTTGTTGTTATATGTGTTCGGATCATAAACTGCTGTTCCTTCAAAGCCTTTTATGCGTTGAAGTAACAATTTTTCTTTTGCATCTTTTCTTCCAGTGAAGTATGCAGGGTTTATAGAATGAATGTCTCTTTGGTAATGAACTTTTCTGTATAGTTATGCACAATGATAAAAGCACAGGTGCTCTCCCTAAATCTTGATATTTAAAAAAATTTCTTCTAAAATGCATCTGAAATTTGCCAGATGTTTGAAAAAATGATAAACATTTTTTCAACTCTGTGTCAAAACTGAAACAGCTTTCTGAAGAAAAGATATTCTGAATAGCTGGGAATTCTTTGGTAGCTCTTGGAATGGCTTCTTTTGCGTTATCTTTTGCTGCTATGAATGTTTTTTAATTTGAGGTTTCCTAATTCTCTGCAACATCATGCTTTGCTGAATTTTTTTTTTGCTGTCCAACTTCTCATCTACTAAAATCCTCATAGACATTGACATAAATGCCTGTTTAGACAGCAGTTAGTACAGCAGGACTTTGTTTGTGTACTCGGAGACTTTGCATCCATTAGAAATCTCTCAGTTTTAGTTGAAATTTTCCATGCTTCTAATCTGTTGCTCTTTTTAATAAGGGTCCTTTAAACTTCTATAAGTTCAGAGCAAAACTAAAACAGTTTAAGGTTTAAATAGCCAAAGTAGAACATTGATGTGAGTTAGCGATATCTGTAATTTTAGGTCCTATATCTGTAAATCCATTTACCACATAACTATCTGATACGTATAGAGAACACTCATTTTAATAACAGCTAGATTCTTCTTTTGCATATAATTTTTCAGGAAGCTCTTAGACTTTTATGGGGATTTTGATAGATTTTGTCTCATTTTTATAGGAAATTGAGGGCAAAATGGAAGTATTAAATAAAATCAGCAGAATGTTCTCTCATCTATTCAGCCAAGCACTTCAATATGTCCTTTAACTCTAAATGCAGGAACAAAGATACTTGATTTTGTATATTTTAACATATTTTAAAGTGAAGCATACATTTAACTGTATGCTTAGATAGAGCCTCAGTTGTTAGGTTGTGGCATGAGTATTAGGATTGTGTGTCCAGATAAAGGTTAGTACTAGACACATTGAGTAATATCTCTTATTGTAGGATACTGTGATTTAAAAGAAAAAAAAAGAATCAGAAGTTTTGCTATACATACAGCAGTAAGTAAAGCCGACAGTTGTTAATTTCGGATTTGTTTTTGTTTTTTTTTCCTTTTTGAAAGCCAATCTTACTTTCTCACACCAGGAAAATAATCTTGTCGTGGCCTAGCCAAGTAGTCTGGTCCAGAAGTAGGGACTACTTACATACATTATTTTTGAGATCAGTTTTCAATCCTATCATTGTGAAATTAGAGAACCATAGAAAAATTATAGTTGGAAGAGACCCTGATGGCCCAGCTTCCATCTCAAAGTGGGTCTTGTTCTATAAAATGGGATCATATTTTTCGAAGTGCTGCTAAGGTTTGCATCTGTCTACTGGCCTATCTGCACACTGCTTTGTAATAACTATTTATAAATATCTGAGGTGCATATGTTGGGAGAAAAATTCCTTAGGTGCTAAGAAATGCTAGAATTTGAGGGATCATACGTTGTCATGTTTGTTACCTGCCAAGTACTTCTATCTAATTAATGAAAAGTCTGTGTTAAGGTTATATAACTGAATTTTTATTCTATTGGAATTTCAGGAAGTGGCAGTGTGTACATTAATGTATTGCACAGACAATTTGCCATGCAGTTTGATAGGGATTCTTTGTTTTAATTCTGTCTTCTACAGGCATTTAGTTACATTTACTCTACTATTTCTTTTTAATGTCGCTGTTCTTTTAAAGTTGTCTGACTAGCATTTTTCCATTAAAATGGGATTGGTAAGCCTAGCTACTAGTTCTGCCCCATCTGCTGCCTTTTTTGGTCTTTTGTTTCCTGGTTGTGGGTCAGTATGATAAAAAGTGCATAATTTTAAGTACATGCAACATATTTAAATTGTTGTGAGGTAGCCTGAAGGCCTAGGAGCAAGGTTCTGAATGAGCAGCAGGTATGTTCTGCTATGTATCTATAGCCTTTAATAAGCATTGGTCATAAAGTTTATTGGAGACTGTTTACGCAGCAGTAATGTTTTGGCTCCTGAAAAATAGACATGATTGGAGTGTCCCACAGTGTGACTTAGTGTGAATTACACACTAGAAGCCCCAGTGCAAATCTTCCACATTCCTTTCAGTTGTTAGTCAGCCTTATGTACCTGGTGACCATTTTTGACTGTTTTCTTTTGGCTTCCCTAACCTTTATTAAACTAAATTAGTGATAAAAGTTACTTGCAGTTCAGTGTGCCAGCTCCTAGCTGATACTGAAGGAAGATCGTAGGTAGTATAAGGTGAAAAGGCACCAGAACCTCTTGCTCCAAACTTTGTCATAATGGGAACATGAGGAATTTCAGTAGTTGATGAATTTTAAGCCATCTCTGTTTATTTATGTCATGTGGACTTTTTTTACTGATAAATCTATTTATTCAAGAGGAAAAAAACCAGGTAGAAATACTAACGTTTTGTCCATCCCATTGCTTCTGGTGCATGATTTATTTTTAATTTATTAAAAAGTAACAAGCAATAATTGGCATGTACTATCTGAATCCCAGAAAAATAAGCTGCGGTTTTTTACTTTTTATCTAAAAATTAACAACAAACCCCCCTCCAAAAAAATGAATGCAGTTTGAAGATCTTTGTATGAATTATATTCAGAATTTGTTATTTTGAATATTAATAGTGAAATTTTCTTATTACTACTTTATATTACAATATGTTATCAGCATATATAAAACTAGTGCATTGGGTTTTTTCCTGCTATATTCCTGAGAATATATAACTTTGGGTCAGTGGCAGTATTTGCAATTTTCAGTTTTTTACCTGTCCGTTTTAAGTGGAGAAGAAGGAAAAAGCTTTTTCTAGAATTGAGATATTTTCTTAATCCATTATTAGAAATAATTTGCAAGGTTATCTATATTGTCTAAAATTTCTTCCTTAGTGTAACTTGAATTTACACTTATTGTCAGTGGCAGATTAGTTAACCTACAAATGCTTCTTCTTTGTTTTCTGTTTACTTTCCAACTGTGCAGGATGTATTGCCTTTTTACTACTTGTTGTCTCTTGATGATATCTTTTAAAATTTCATTTTAAACTCCGCAAGCTCATATATATCATTTTTTTTACCTTCTTATCACTTTTGCTTTTCACTGTCTGGTTTGTCCTTCATTGGCTTGGCCTTCCAATACTGTACCTCGTGCTTTTGAAGGCTACAGAAACTTGAGGAAAGCAGTCAAGAAGAAAGAAGGTTGGAATATTTCCCAGGTTTTTAATTACCTGTCATTTCAATTAACTGGTTGTAATACATGAAAAGAAGTTGGGCAGATTCATAGGTACTTCAGGAGTAGTTCATTTTCAGAATTCTTTCCTGTGTTTTCACTTTCAGCCAATGTTTTAACTGGAAGAAATCTCTGTTGTGAAATTGAGGTTGACTCTGGGGTTGCACAGTGTTGAGCAAGCTTTTGAGGGGAGGTGGCACCTTTGGGAATTCCTCTTGAATTGATTGTTTTGTTTCTTGCATGGCCTAAGTGGAACAGACGGCAGGAGGAAGGTGCGGTGGCACATACAGTATGAAATGTCTAACAGGCAGTGTACGACAATAATAATTTTGGCATGTGAGATCAAGAGTCTCTTGGACCATCACACCTTATTGACTGAAGCCTTGCCCATTCCTCCCATTCTGTTTCAGCCAAACCTGTAGATAAATAGTTACTCCTGGAGAGCAGTTAAGTTGAGGCCTCTAAAAAGAGAACTATAGGATGATTAAAAGTGAAGCTAAAGGAGTTTTTATTTTTCTGCTGTCTACTTTGTTGCAAAAAACCCACCCACTGAACTGATGCAGATGATGTGTATCTGCAGATCATTTGTGCACACATTAAGCAGAACAGTTCTGCCTGGGAGAGCTGCTGGCTCTCCTTCCTCCTGTCTCTCTGCTTTCTTAGGCAGAACACAAATCCTCTGTAGTGGTTAGTTCTGTGTTGTCTGCAGGTGGAAGGGAATCTTGGGATTTGCCTCAATCTGCATGAGGATTGCAGCTAAGATCCATTATCTTTTAGGCTTAATAACCAACATAGAACATGTTCTGGGCTGAGGGAAATGAGAATCTGTGGAATGAGATTGTATGGCTCAGTGTTCCCTGCTTGCCTTTTTTTTTAATGCACAAATCTGGTTAGGCTTTTTAATTCCAGCATCCCCAGCTGCTGCATGGATTCAGGTGGTCCAAGCAAAAGCTTTCTGCCTTGTGCATGGTCAGCTCATAACTGGTAATGAGTGGGGCAGAAGGGAACCAGTTTGCACTGCAAAAGTTAAGAAGTAATACTACAAAAAATCATGTGTACGCAGAAGCACTTTTAGATTCAAGCTCTGTTAGAAAGGTAGTTTTAAAGGTGTCACTTGCCGAATTATAGTGTCTTGAATCTGCTGTATATTTCTTGTCACTGCACTGAGTATTGGATTTGTCCAAGAGTTTGATCTTGAGTTTGAGCTCCTTTTGGTATCAGCGGAGGGAGATGTGCATTTCTAGTTACTGTGCCTGATCAGTGACAGCACAAACTTTTATACACCTGAAGTTAGTTGAGGTGGATTCCACATTATACAATCCTAACCACATTTTTTCGTTATTACTTCCTGTGGTGTCTGGCTCTATTCTGTCACAATTTCCCATCCACTGGAGCTTTGAGTTTTGCACAGAGGGACTGATACGTGGTCTGTGACAATTTGCAGAGTGCCATTGGTTTTTTGTTTTATATTTGCATGTGTTGTCTTAAATGTGCACTGAAAAATGTTAGAACTTCCCCTAATGGGTAATACAGCAAACTTTTAGAGAAAAACAAAAAAAAGCCTGCTGCAAACCCTTTTTTATTGTTGTATCAGTGCCTATTTTGAGCATTCCCTTGATGTCAAAGTAGATAACTGATCAAAAGAGTGGTTATAGTATGATAAATTAGGATATTGTTTAACGTTTATACATAGGTTTTCAGACTATTCTAAATACAGTAGGCTCTGTTATAGCTTGAAAGTGTAGGAGTACCTGTAATGTATGTTGTACTTGCACACAATGTTCTTTTATTGTTTGGTAAAAGCTACTTCGGGTACACTGCAACTTCCTTGCAAAATGAGTACTGCTGTAGTACATGGAGATATGTATTCTGATTGTCCCAGTTGTAAAGTATGCTGGAACAGTGTGCTAATCATTAGTATTACTTTGCAAGCCAAGATTAAGAGTAGTTAGGCATTATTTTATTACCTGCAGAAGTTTGGAAGTTGTATTTTACCCATACCCAACTCCTGTACCTTTTGCTAACTACACTTTGTTTTTCATCTTTGTTTGGAATTACAACTTACTGGTTTGGGGAATGGGAAACACATGCCATTTCAGTTTGTGAATAATTTGTGTCTACCTCTTCTACTAGTGTTAAAGAGGATAACACAGATAACGAGCAGGAGAAGAGAGATGAAAAAGGCACTTCGGAGAGAGAGAATAATGAATTGGAGACAGTAAGTATTTAGAAGTGTTTGGTTTATTTGTTCATTGTATGATTAAAGACTTAAAAGGTTATAGAAAGGAAATTAGGAATGGATGATACTGCAGCTTCACAGTTACAGTCACAAATGATTGGGACATGGAGAAGTGTGGGGGTGCTTTAATGTCTGTACATTTTGTAGGAGGAAATTCAAGAAGTCAGTGATCATGACGATGAAGAAGAGGACGATGAGGAGGATGAAGATGATATGGAAGTTGTTGAAAGCTCAGATGAATCAGATACTGACTCTGATGAAAAAGGTAATGTCAATGCAATATTTTTTAGAGTTTTACAAATAATATCTGTCATACTTAGCCCTTGGTAGGCGAGAAAGTGTGTTGTCAATCTACTGTCCTTAATTCTCTTTGAATTGTATGTGCAGTGAATTATCTTTCTGGTTGCGGTGCTAAAACATGTGACAGACAGCTGATCAAGTGTCCCGGTATTGGCTTTCAAACTGACCAGAAGCCATCCAGTGTTTGATAACGTGTTTCTTCCTTGATTGCAGCATCCAAAGTGTAAGGTTTAAGTACTGGCTTATTCTTGTCTCAGTATTAATCACCATTAGCTCCTACAGCTAATTTGGAAGTGGTAAAATTTAATTTTGAAAGGCTGGAAGTGTGTCAGCCTTCCTCATTTTTATGTGGTGAGAGCCAGAAACAGCATCATCAGCAATTCTCTCCTGTGGGTTGGGCCAAATGGGCAAACCAAGTCTCTTGTTTCTTCTTTTCTAAGAGTCACACAAACCATTAGCTAGAACCTGAAAAAGAGTAATCCTCAACTGATATCTTAATTCTGGAGCACATAACCTTGGGATGAAAAATGACCCAATTGGCTAAAGAAATTAATTAAACTTACGAATTTATCATGTGCATTAGTCCTTTTTCTTTGCTTTTTCCTCCTAACTTTTCTCTTCACCATTCCACTTCCATAATTGAGATGGCTCCTCTCAGAATTCTGACTGTATCTTTCTAGGACCTAGAGAAGGGAAAGTCTACCTTTGGAGTCTGCCAGCAGTCAGTTTTTCCTATTATAACATACTGGGTTTATGAATGACAATTATTCTTCAGCCCTGAGGTGTGGCTGAAATGTTGAAGCCTTTTGAATGGGGAAGGACAGATTGTTGATACTGCAATTTAAATGTGAGTAATTACACCATGGGGGCAGCTGTGATCCAGTGGGAGATCTTTCCCTCCCTCTTTCCCAGTTGGAGGATTGAGAACGTATAAGGAGACTTTAACATGAATTGCAGATAAGAGTGTTGCTTGCTGCATTGTGATTTGTGTGGAATTCTCTTATGCACAATTTGTATTTACAATGACCCTAAGATTGCAAGGAGTATCTGTATTCATGTAGTCCTTGCTGTTGCTTTAACAGAAATATTTTTATTTTAGAAAATTATCAAGCTGACTTGGCAAATATCACCTGTGAAATAGCCATTAAGCAGAAACTGATAGATGAGTTAGAAAACAGCCAGCGAAGGTTGCAAACACTGAAAAAACAGTATGAAGAGAAACTAATGATGCTACAACATAAAATTCGAGACACTCAACTTGAAAGAGATCAGGTTCTTCAGAATTTGGGTAAGTACAAAATTACTGATCTTGTGTAAGCTCTTCACGTTGAACTGTTTGCTACTTCCCTCATTTCGTTTTTCAAATGTGATGAGAAATTTCAGAAAACAGAAATAGGTTTGTACCCATAATGCCAGTGAATAATTCTATACTCATTCTAGTTTCTACCAGAACTGAGAGAATTT
The DNA here is from genome assembly GCA_013397895.1 of Origma solitaria. NCBI lineage: Eukaryota > Metazoa > Chordata > Aves > Passeriformes > Acanthizidae > Origma > Origma solitaria. The sequence continues at coordinate 680,020 of VZRL01006879.1, read as the reverse complement.
TTAAAAAATATATTCCTACTGACAGGTATTTGATTTGGTTGAATAAACATTTTCAGTTTTCTAAGAGCTCTCATAATCCTGGAGATAGTTCCTGAATTAAAAGTTTTTTCCATGTTCTTCCCTCCCACTTTCTTTTTATTTGCATAAAAATAAGAACAAGGATCAGTAATCTTTCAGAGATGTTTTACTGACCAAAGCTTTTTGAATATGTAATAATATTGAGATGACAAACCACCTATGACTCAGGAGTCCCAAGCCACAAATAACTGCACTTTGGGAGAGCGTGAAAAGTATTTTGTTTGTTTTTCTTTTTTAAACAGATACTAGATATGCTTTATAGTTATACACTTTAGAAGCTTTTGCTGTTTCCCTCTTATTCCTTAAACCTTCCCTGTTGATCAGCGTCAGAAGAGGAATACTAGGCTTGATGACTTTTAGGAGTGTTGTTATATTCTTGTACACATATGTGTGAACATGTGTATTTGTGCTTTCAGATGCTCAGATTTGTTGCAAAGAAGTCAGAGGGAAGTGTTAATACTTGATTTCTTATCCCAGAATGCATACAAGGTGGAAAGTTCAAAGCAGTGCAGGTGGCAGGAACTAGAGACAAATTAGGTTGTTTTAAAGGTATTACAGATAATGCTAAAGCATGGGAAGTAGTTATTTGCTGTGGTTGGCAAAGTAAAAATATTCTGAACAATAGCAGATTGAGAATTCCCTTTTGTTCTAGGTTCTGTAGAGACCTATTCAGAAGAAAAGGCAAAAAAAATCAAGTCAGAATACGAAAAGAAACTCCAAGCCATGAATAAAGAACTGCAGAGACTTCAAACTGCGCAAAAGGAACATGCACGTTTACTTAAAAATCAGTCTCAATATGAAAAGCAACTGAAGAAACTGCAGCAGGAGGTGACAGAGATGAAGAAAACCAAGGTATATTTCAGTAGACTGAAGTGTTGCACAATGAGTGTTTACTAAAAATTGGGTTGAAATCTCCTGTGCCTCCATGTACTTGATAACTCTGTTCTTGCCGTTAGCTGCTTGAAAGTCTGAAAATAGAAAAGATGTGAGCACTAGGCTATTCCTGGGGGAAAGAGGTAGCTTTTAGGTTTAATGAACAGAAATTATAGTATCAAACATGCATAAGCTTGCATAGCTTGTTAGCTGTTATTCAGCACTGAGTGACGAAGACACATTAGATGGGAGGGGTAAATGGCTAAAAGCATATAATATACTGGAAAATGGCAATTTGAAGAAAAACTCTATATGAGTTGGGGCAGGGAGCAGCACTTCAGTGGGAGCAGCATTTTTAAGTGATGGCCTCTTTACAGGTTCGCTTGATGAAACAAATGAAAGAAGAGCAGGAGAAAGCTAGAATGACTGAATCTAGAAGAAATAGAGAGATTGCACAGCTTAAAAAGGAGCAACGCAAGCGAGAGGTGATTTGACAGATAAAGAACTTTCATTTGGAATAAGCACCTGTCATTATGATGTGCATCTGCTTGCAGGCAAACACTGTATGTATATGCATTCACTGAGGCAGGCATGTACCTGTATATTTTCACCAGTGAAAACGCACAAAATTTGATTTGACTTTCAGGAAAACACTGTTCCTAGCTTCAGGTGATAAACCTTCTGTTTTCTGTTTTGCTTATTGAGTATGTATATCAATGTTATCAATGAATTAGTGATCAGTGAATCTTCACAAAGTTGTCGCTAACACCTTGCTAGCATGGAATTCCTAGTTTTGATAGAATTGATATAGTGAAACATTTATTTTTGTTCTGCACTAGAAAGAGCAAGAAACGATCATGGCTTGCCCACTTCAGGTCACAGCAATTTTGCAGATTTGCATTAGCGTGCAGAGGTCTTTTTTTTAATGTTGTACAGTCCTGGTGACAGATAATGGAAAAAAATATCATGTACTTCTTCTGTTTTTTCACAGCATCAGCTCAAGCTTTTGGAAGCTCAGAAGAGAAACCAAGAAGTTATCTTACGTCGCAAAACTGAAGAGGTATTGTGGTAAAACAGCAATGCATCTTTGGAAACAGAATGATGTATTGCTGTAACTCAGACCTCAGTTTTGGGGAGATTTAATTGTGTTTTTGCACTCTGTTTCAGGTCACAGCTCTTCGTCGGCAAGTAAGGCCTCTGTCTGATAAAGTGGCAGGAAAAGTAAGTCGAAAGCTGAGTCTGCCTGAGCATTCCGTGCAGGAAGCAGGCTCTAGTTTGTCAGGCGAGCACGATGGCTCCAGAACAGCAGCACAGCAGAAGATGAGAATTCCTGTTGCAAGGGTTCAAGCATTATCTGTAACTGCAACAAATGGAACAGGGTAAGGATTGAAACTTTTTAGGACTCTCTTATGAGAACTGAAACTTGTGTGGACTTTCTCGCGGGTAATGTTGTGATGACACCTGCTGCAGTAGCTGTTATTTTTCAAGCTGTTGTCATGTAACGCTCATAAAATGGGCATTTTACTATTATCAACGCAATTTCACTTTTCTGCGTTTAAGACAATAATAAAATAGCACAAAACAGCATTAAAGGGCAAGTCGTAAACTGGATTTTGAAGTTTTGAGGGTTTTTTAATCTGCTCTTCAAGAGAAATGCCCTTGGGGGTCCTATGCCAGCAGTGTTAAGTTCAAAGAAAAACTTCGGAAAATGCAGTTCAATGTATCAGATTTATTTGTGCTCTTTCACTGTGATTTGAAGCAGATCTCCCTGTCAAATAGGGAACAACTCCTAGGTGGCATTTGAACTCAATAATGCATCATAAAAGATGCTGCAGTGTTTGATGCCTGTTTTTCAAGTGCAACTTATTGGAGTGCAGTAGAGTTCAAGGCTGGGTGCAGGCAGCTGTCTGGTGCAATGAAAAACCGCAAGAACACCTTCGTGAAATTTTTAAGTTGTTTGTGAGAAATACTCCGGCCTGATCATTTCCACATTCAAATTTGTAACTGGACTGCTCTCGACTTAGCTGCATGTTTCTCTTGAATTTATCACAGAAAGAAATACCAGCGGAAAGCAGTGACAAGCAGAGTTTACTCCTCAAGGGCAGCCAGGATGAAGTGGCAGTTACTGGAGCGCAGAGTGACTGATATTATTATGCAGAGGATGACAATTTCCAATATGGAGGCAGATATGAACAGGTTACTTACGGTGGGTGATCTGCTGTGCACTGTTGGCTGTATTATCACATTAAATAGGGAGCACTGCAAGGATGTTTGCTGTAAATGCTAATGCCACCATAACAGCAATTCAAAGTGGCTGGAATCCATTGCAGTCAGTGAAGACACACTTGACTCCAGTAAGTGTTTGGACCATGGGATTGCTGTGCTTAGTAAGAAATAAAAAGCGCATTAATGGCGTCATGTGCAAATACATTACTGTATTCACCTGTGTATCTTCTTCCCATAGAAATCATGATATGTTAGTTAAAGTGTAACAAAGGAAAACAAAAGCTTAAACACTTAAATGTTCTAAGGGCTTACTAATTCCTTTCTATGTAATATGTCTTTGTGGAAAATAGCAACGTGAAGAACTCACAAAAAGAAGAGATAAGCTTTTAAAGAAGAGGGAGAAGCTCATCAAGGATGGAGGTGGCAGTGAAGCAGAGAGAAATGTCCAAAACATAAATGAGGAGATGGAATCAGTAACTGCAAATATAGACTACATTAATGACAGCATTTCCGACTGCCAAGCAAACATTATGCAAATGGAAGAAGCAAAGGTAGGTCAAATATTAATGCAAAAATGGTAAAATGGGGACCAAAAACCACAACTGTGTTAGCCTTGAAAATGTTCTCATTTAGAAATTAGGGGTTTTTTTGTATAATTATTGAGCCAGGAAGTGAAACTTTTATGTGAATTTTGAAATGCAGACATTTATACAATTGGTATCTGGGTTTTAGTGTAAATAGTGTAACGCAAGTTAAGATTGTAAAGCATTTAGATGTCAAAGCTGATGCTTTCTAGTATGCTGGCATTAAATTAATACAATTATTGGGACTTTTTCACAATCTGACTGGTTTTATTCTTGCATACATAGGAAGAAGGAGAGACCTTGGATGTAACGGCAGTGATAAATGCTTGCACTTTGACAGAAGCTCGATATTTGCTTGACCACTTCCTTATGATGGGTATCAATAAGGTAATACGCTATGTGAAGTTTGTGTGTGCCAGGACTGTGGCATGTGCCAGAAGCAGAGTTGCGCTGACTTAAAGACCAATTAATGTGCATTAATCAAAACAAAGCTGATCAACACTACTGAGTCATGCTGATTCTCAGGGTGAAGGCCCTTGAGATCTATCATTCCGTTGTAGACCCTATTTCCCTGTATTCCTTATCTCATGTTTTTCTTATAAGAGCACTGTATTTTTGTGATCAAATAAATCTCTGTTTTTCAACAAACGCCTAAAGAAAGCTCAGGATCTCTTTTTAAAAGACGGGCTCAGCCACCTTTGAAAAAATATGAATCTCAAAAAATTTGTTTTAAATTATATGTTGATGCATGACATACTTTAGTCTGAGTTCTAGTTTTGAGTAGAGCCATAGGGATTCTTCTGAAAGTCTTGGGGACATATTTTTTCTTTCATATTTTCAAAATGAATATTTGCATATTATAACCCTGTGCACATATGCATTGTATACTCTTGCTGCTGCTGTTCTTTCTGTCTGGTGGACGGTACTCAGTCTCATTGAGTCAAATGGAAGTTTTCAATGATTCTGAAACTGTCTTTGGGTCAGCCCCACTGACCGATTCTCTGGGGATTTTTTACATTCTTGATTCATCACTATGGGGGTAATCCAGAAAGTTTGTGGAGAAAAGGGTAGAGAAAATGCTCAAAATCACATTAGTTTCTGTAAATTTCAGTCTTCTAATAGTTTTTCATCCCTTGAGTGGGTTTGAATGTATCTTGCAACAGAGTTAATGTGGGAAAAGTGCCTCTGACTCTGTTAACAATTTCTCTTTATGATGATAAAAAGCTCTGTTATGTGTAGGTTTCTATCATCTTTTTGATTAGTAATTGTCATGTAGAAAAGCTGAAGGTCTATGTTTTTGCAGAATTGGTCATGCCTGCTATTTTATTGTTTGTTTTCACGTGTAAAATGTGTCTATTGATATGTAGTTTTAGTTAAATCAGAATGTAATGTGTAAGTTTATATGGCCACGCTTGTTTCTCAAGCACTAGTGCTCCAAGTCTGCTGTTGCACTCCAAATCTTTGGAAAAATGTGTTGTACATTCATTTTTCCCTGCTGTTTCTTTTGGAATTTGGAAATTAATTTGGAAATGGTTTTCTGTACATTTCTTTGGCTGCATTTTCTAGAACAAAAAAAAATTCACACCAGTCCATGGGTCTGGGGAAGTTCCCTTAGAATGAATTCTGTCATAAGTTAGGCCTTGAGATCTTTCATTAGAAGCTGAAAGTTCACTGTGATTGTGTAGGAAAGATTACAGTTCTGGGTCGCCCCCTGTCCCACTTCCATCTCTCCCTGTTCTTTGTCATTGAGTATCACAGGTAATAATTTTTTTTAAAGTACAAAAAGTGAAGGTGTTGATTTTTCAGATGCCTACTACTCTTAAAGATGTGAAGACTTTGAATTGCACTTGGGAGTCACATCCAGCTTAGCCATTAGATGCATGTTTGCAAGGCAGTTTGAGGAATACAAGTTAAATGAATGCTTCATGAGTCTCTTTAAAAGATGAAGGGAAAAAAAAGACCTTTAGTTGACCCTTGATCTTTAGGATGTGAGAAGGCAGCTGCAATGTACACATTTGTGTTTGTAGTTTTTAAAAAGTTTTGACAATTTTCATTTTGTAAAACAAGAGTTGTGATAACACATTTGTCAGCTTTCTTTCTTTCTCTCCCTCCCCTAGGGTCTCCAAGCAGCTCAAAAAGAAGCTCAGATCAAAGTTCTTGAGGGACGCCTTAAGCAGACAGAAATTACTAGTGCTACTCAAAACCAACTGCTGTTTCATATGCTAAAAGAAAAAGCTGAGTTAAATCCTGAACTTGATGCTTTTCTGGGTCATGCTTTGCAAGGTAGTTTCTTCATCTTGTTTTCTGAATAATCAGCTGCATGTTATGTTTGCCTTTTGTGCATGCTGTACTGGGCATTCTAGACTATTTCTTTTCTGAATAGATGCTGTATTGTAACATCCTATACTTCAAAATTGACGTGCATGTATGACATTTTTAAGTATATCCTCAGAAGTGAAATGTAGGAAGCAAAGGTTTTTTATTACTGAGATTTTTAAAATTCAAATAATCTGCTTGTTATTTTTACAAAGGACAATGCATTAACGATTTGGAATTACATTCACATTTAACTTCTGAATGTGAAATTCTAAAATTCAATCCTGTTCAGTCATCATATGCTAGTGATTTTGGATTGGCATTTTATGTCTGTTACGGCATCTATTCTACTTCTCATGAGATGATACTAAGAAAAATTTAGGATACATTTGGGTACTTTTGTTTTATTTCCTTTTATAAATGGATATGTTTTGATTGGAATGTTGCTTTTTTTTCCTTGTTGCTGTATTTACACAGACCTAGATAGCATACCACTGGGTAAGTATGTTTAGCTTTCTGTGTACTGTACAGCTGCATGAGTTACTAATTCATTCATGTTCACTAACTGGTGCATCTTAGAATTTGTGAGTGTGTGAAGTTTGCATGAACTATTCTGTAAATGTACTCATTATCATGAGCTTAAAGAACATTTCTTCCTTACTGCAACCACCCCTAGCTCTTGTGGTAGTAGCCATTGTGGTAGTTATATTTATCATTTAAGAAGTGAAGACAGTAAGCAGAGCTGTATTTCAAATTCATAACTCGGTGCTTGCAAACCCAAAGTATGTTCAGACTACATAAAACTATTTCGTGATACAGTACTGTTGTGACAAATTCTGCTCATCATTTTAGGTCTGAAAAAAGGCAATTCTTAACTTGCAGGTCATTTTTAACCTTTCGCAAATAGCTCATTTTGTAATGTAAACATTGTACAGAATGCAGGATTATAGCTCACATTTTCAGTTGGGTTTAAGTTACTGACTTCACTGATTTTGAGATAAGTCTCTTGTTGCTGTTGCTTTAAAGTTATTGCCAAATGAATTACGTTTATTTTCTCTCCTCCAAGAAATTGGCTACATATGGAACTTGAAAAAAATATTCCTGATATCAGTGTGCTGTTTTTAATCACGTTTGCTGTCCTGTGCTGGTTTGCATAGGCATCTCAAACATCTCAAAAGCACAAAACTATGTGGAAGTGTATAGATCATAATCTAGAGATGGTGAGAACTTTGCCAGCTTCCTAGCAGGTGACACCTGAAGATCTGTGTCGGGGGATCTTGCTGCATGCAGCCAGTTAGTTATTCAGGAACCTCTGTGGTTTGTAATATCATAGTGTTTCTAGAATAGACCTCTCATGTGTGTGCATGTTCACCCCTGTTGAAGCAATGTTTCTCTAGACAGCATTGCATTTTCTTTAGTTCTAGACAGGCATTTACTTATTAGCAATATTGGAAGCTGTGGAAAGCCGCTTGCTAAATATATTGAAACACTAGCTCTATCATCAAATTTTTCTTAGAGTATATCCCATTAAAGAAGCTTTTTAACACTGCAAGCGTGACCTGAGGCTTTTAAAGTGTCTGAGCCACTCAGGACTCTGCTAACACTTCATAGGAAGGAAACACAGCTGAATGTGCTATACTAATCTAAGTCCAAGCTGAAATCCCATCTGATGTAGTCTGTGTTTGGTGGATCACTAGTGACCAAACTTTTTGAGCTGCAAGGAGTTCAGACACCACTGAAGTGAGGCTTTGGTGCTGGGATTGTCCCTAGTTCAAAGGGACTCTTAGTGCAGGGCCTTCCTGGTAACCTGACACCATTCCCATAGGTGGAAGGATGGGTGGCAGCAGATCCGGAGACCAATGATGGTCTGAGACCAGCAGGTCCTGAGACCCAAGATGCCTGATAACACTCAGTGGTAGGGTACAGATAGCCCTATCCCAAGCAAAGGGATTGCACTTTCAGGTGTTTGTGATTCGCTCTCTTGATGCCTGCTTTCAGATCCGGTATCTTCAAAAGTTCTTAGCCATTTGAATACACTTGGCTCAGAAAAGCTTGAATATTCCCCACTGTAGTTGTCAACTTGCATTGAAGTGTGCTCTTAAGAAAGTGGTTCAGTCTGCAGAAAAGTACATCCCATGCTCAGGTTTTGACTTGAATGGGTTTTCAATGCATACCTACCTTGTTGGTGGATGAACTAGCTGCCATTCACTATCCCATCTGCTCCTGTGAAAAGGTAAACTGACCATAAAATTGAGTTTTGAGTGTTGCTGAAGTAACTCCTTTCTGAAGAGTTGTGGGAGCTGCTTTTCCTTCCCACCTGTGACCTGTGGAGATCCATGGATGTGACTCAGAACCATCTATGTGCAGATTCTGAGAGAGCTGGTCAAATGTCATTTCCTCTGGTGAACTTTGCTGGTGTATGGCATTGTCCTGGTCCTGTCCAGTTGCCACTGCATGAGGATGAAATCATGAAATCAGAAAATTCTCCACTGTTCTGCAATCACTGGTTTACTAGCAGCTATCCCTACAAACAGTACTGTCTGTACTAACTTTATTTCTCCTTTCATCTCTTCTCACTCAGGACTTCTTGCAGAATCTTGCTCTTTTTGCCTTTTTGTTGATTCTGTGCACTGATTTCTGTCTCGGGGCTTTGGGCAGTCTTCTGTGCTGAATTGCAGACAAACTGAAGAAACTCATCAGGTCACATGAGTGTGAGCCTACAAATAAAATCTCATGTTCTGTGGTCATTCCACATTTTCTGCTTAGTTACCTGTAAACAGAGATCACAAGTTCTTTATTGAGAAGGGGATGAAGTAACATAATTGTAATAGGAATCCCATATTTTTTAAAGTATGTTTATTTTATGGATGCTGCTTTTGTTTTGCTAAAAGGAGCAGTACTCTACATCGCTTCTTCTGCAGAAGAGATATAACAATAATAACCATAATAAGAAGTATTGAAAAGTTTTAATCTGGCCTCAAATCCAGGATGGAACAAAAAAAAAGAAAATTCAGAGTGCTATTCCTGTGACCCTGCTTTCTTTACAATATTGTATTTCTGATAATAAGGATTACATTGTTAAGATTAATACAGTAGCTGAATAACTCTGAAGTGCATTGTTGGTGTTGGTTCTAGGTTGATGTAAGGTTTTAACTTTTTCAGGAAACATGTTTAGATGCAACATACACAAAAGGCAGTATTTTCCTTCTCCTTTTTTCATTCCTTCTCAGAATTCAACTGAAAACTGCGTATCTTTCTTCCCTTTCTCCAAAGCATGAACTTGCACTTGAAACATATACATGGACAAACCTGTTTTAATATGGGCTACAGATACATTGGTTCTATGCATTGCAAATGGTATCTACTTTTTGACACAAATTAAATGAAGAAACTCAGTGTTTCTACTAGTAAAGAGGAGATGTAACGGAATGTCATAAAAAGCTCATTTAATCCTTAGTATTTCATGAGTGTGTTCAAAAATAAGGGACTTTGCTTGCAAAAATGCATTACTATGTCCTTAAACTATGCCTGAAATGTTTTATTAGAATAACATGCAAGTTAGGGGATTTGCTGTCCCAGCAGTTTGGAGTTGGTTGTACATGTGCCCTTGACTCACTGTCTCAGCTTAATGTTTTGCACCGTTTGCATGCAGACATGTTAATCGGATGTATGACAGTGTTATTGTGTGATATGCATGCACCTGGTTTTGTCTTCTGTGGACAGGTTTGTGTACCTCTTTTTGCTTCAGGAACGTTTCTACTGAACAGCTTCCTTTTACAATTAATCTCTTTTTAGGAAGCGGTTCTATAGTATTAAGTGGTAGCATCATCCTCTTTTGAAACATAAATGCTTATATACTAATAAAGTGCTTGCTTCTTGTTAGCTCATTTGGTGGCATTCTGTATAAGCTGTGGCTGAGCCTCAGCTCACCAGCTAGTTAAAAATACAATTTTCATTATAGCCAGGCTGATTCTGTCTTGGAGCAAGAAGATGAAAAAAAAGAGGAGAAAGAGACATTCTTACTGTCCAGTGATTTACATCCCATCTCTTCCATGTTTTGTAGTTAATTTTCTTTGCTTTATATGCTTTCTTACAGATTGCCTTCTAGAATTTCTGTTTTTCTATCATCTCTGTTGCTCTGCTACAATAGATAGAGGACCACATTTGGCACAGTACACCTAGGTGTATGATTTGTTTAGATTGTGTGAAAAAAATTAGTTTAGATGCCAAGAAAATTTAATGGGAGCTGGATAGAAAATAGTCAAGATATTTTGAAAATCTTTGTCTTTTGTACTCTGTTCATCTACACTCAACATTGTCTGAGTTGTTTTTTATAGCACTTAAAGCCTTCACATCCCATTGTAGAAGGACAGACTAATGCTATTATTTTGGAAATTTTCTAGAAAATGTGGAAGATAGTACTGATGAGGATGCCCCATTGCATAGTCCTGGAACAGAAGGAAGGTGAGCAAATCTTTTTACTGATTCTAGAAAAATTACTGTCATTTCCTCCTTTTGTAATGCATCATGTATCCTTTAGAAAATACCTCTAACATTGTTTCATTATACTTTGCCCATGATTTCAATAGAAAGAAGAATAAAATAAAAATACACATCTGCAAAAAATACAACTTTCTAACTGTGATGCAATTTTTCTTTTAGTTCATTGTCTTCAGATCTCTTGAAGCTTTGTGGTGAAGTCAAACCCAAAAGCAAGGTAGGCTATACAATGATGATGATGATAATAATTCTTCTGCATGCCTTTTAAGTGATTCTGTGGTTCTATAATAATTCATAATTTAATGATACCTTCTGGAGAATCCTCTTGCTTTGCCCAAGAGACATTAACCAATGAAGACGTGCAAAAGGTGAACTGACGTACTCTTCACGTGATTTGTGTGCAATATGATTTTGTGTGACACTCCTCTCTAAGAAGCAATTATAAAAATAACTTTTTCAGTATCTTGGGGTTAAGTTATTAGAATTTCAGGAAGAGATGTGTTCTTCCAGTTACTTGCACTCCAAACTGGTGTAGTTTTCCAGATTAGTATTAGTTAGGCTCCAGTTCAATGTTATTGCCAGTGGAAACTGTGAATATGCTTATTGTTTGCAATTTGCTTCTGTGGTCACAGAAATCTTGAGGAAGTTTATGAAACAAATAAAAGTTTGACCTCCAGGCTCTTAATTACAGTTGACATTGGAGGAATATATCTAGGCTGACTATAGTTTAATATTAATGGCAGTGGGAACTGGAAATGTGCACTGATTGCAGTTTTGCTTCTGTGCTCCCAGGAGCATATGCCAAGTTTGCAGAGTAAATAGCTGCCACTTTTCCAACTGGAATTGGCTTTGGAAGAAAACATTTATGTTGGCTGCTGCATTATTTGGTAACATTCCTTAGTGTGCAGCTATTTAGGCTGTGTAACCAAGTTTGGTCTGAAAATGCCATAAAATAAACATGCCGTTTTTATAATGGCTTTTTCAGACTGATCTTTGTCTTCCCCATTGGCATTTCTTTCCTTGAGAAATAGATCTTAATTTCACAGTATAATCACACCTAACATGTATTATCCTTTTTTTACAAATTACTGTGTTGCACAAAGCTTATGTCCTAGGTCAGTTTTACTGCTGTTTTCAAATTGTTGAAATGCTGAATGAGTCCTAATTCATGTGCATTTAGACTGCTTTTGAAGTGACTAAAACTAAGCAAGAAGCACAGTTTGTATATGAGAAGAAGCTCTGATGTTATAAGTCACACGAGTATAATTGTAGCTATTTAAATTTACACTTTGTTTTATTCCTCTCTGCTTTATAACATTTCCTTTGGATAAAACGTAGATGAGTAATACTGTACTCCTGTAGCATTGATAGGGAGCTGGTTGAAAGGATATCCTTGGAAACCATTTGTCAAATCAGTGTTTCATGCCATTGAATTTGACTTACCTCCTCCAAAAGCATTGACCAAAAGGAGAGGTGAGCTTCTTGATTGAGTTTCCAAAGGCAGTTTCCAAGTGATTGAGGGAGATGCTAATTGCCAGCTAATGATAAACTTGAATTTAGGACTCTTGACACATACCATTGCATGTTTAAGTGGCAGTTTGGTTTTTATCTGTCTCCAGGCCCGCCGGAGGACCACCACGCAGATGGAATTGCTGTATGCTGCCAACAGCGACCTGGTCTCTGACAGCAGTGCTGCAGACTCTACCTTGGCTGGCTCTATTGCATCAGTTGCAGAAACCCAAGAAAGTGGGGTGGCTGCTGACACACAGGATACTTCTGCTAGGGACAGAGAGTTTATAGCCCCACCATCTGGCTTACCTTCTAAGATAGGCAGCATGTAAGTTTGGCCATGCTGTACTAATTATCCTTTGCTTTTAAAAAATGCATGTTGCCAATTTCTTGTAATCTATGATTTTAACTTTAGAAACGAAGTTGGTATACTTGAAGCTTACTAAATAATACTGACAAAGCTCCTTCCTTTCTACTATCACCACTCTAGAAAGTATAAATGCAGTGTTGTAAGTACTGTGGTTCTTACTGAAGATATAAGTTCTGTTAAGTTGCTTTGTTATAGTAAAGTTATCATAGCCATGTTCTATGTAGAGGGAAAAAATCCCTCTAATACCTTAGTTTGCTGTATTAGTGCTATGGGAAATGCACATTCTAGAGAGTTACTGAGAATATGCTTAGAACAGCAGAGAGATTAAAAAAACCCAACAAAACACAACCCAAAAACTTTATATAGCATGGTATTCATATGTGTCCTAATTATTAGGAAAAATCTTTCTGTGAGTTGTCTTGTGTGGACCATGCTTTAAATGAAGTCTCTGCAACAATCGAGTATGCAAGTGAAAAGCTGAAAGAAAAATGTTAGATAATATGGATCCTCAAAAATCCTTTCTGTTTGCAGGTTGCACTTACCTGCAGAACAGTTTTACTAAGTGAAAGTATCTCTTGATTCTAAACAGAACTAAGAATATTTTTGTCTTTTTACTTTGGGACCAGCAGATGTCTCTCACATGCACTCTTTTTTTTTCTTTTCAATTGCTCTTGCTGTTCTTTTTATATCTCCCAATATTACTACTGGTTTTTAGCCTTTCACTGCTAGAGACCTTTTTCTTGGCTTTTTAGGTACTAGCTCCTGTATTGCGCAAGCTCATGTGTAAATTGAATGCGCTTCCCACACTCAGTGATGTGGAAATTGGTCTCCCATAGCTATCTTCAGGTTACAGGTTCTGGAGTTAAGCATCGTTTAATATTCATCTGTCCTATTTGCATCATATTTTTACAGCAGTCTCTAGCTAATGTACATTTGCAATTTGTATTTTTTACTATGTATTTCTGGCATGTGCTTGAGGTGGCAATCATGAACAGTAAAACACTGCTGACAGCAATTATTAACCCATGCTGATGGCTTCAGTGCACTTTACAAACAGAGTCTGCTTGGAAAGAATGCTCTTGAGGGTGAGGATAGGTGGAGAAAACCCATTTGTTTCAGCAGTTAGCACGAGATGAGTATACTTTTGAAGCTTCAAGATCTAAAACATCAAGTGTTATGACCTGACATCCAAGACTCAGGTAATACCAACTTTTGCCTCACTCCGTCTTCTAGAATGTGTCCATTTATGAAAGTGAGCCAGCAACAAGACAAATGAGGATTTTCCCAAAACTGTGTTCTGTAAGCATTTGAGGGTTACACACTGTCAATAAATCAATTCAGTCAGCAGTAGGCCTCACATATTGAATTGTTATTGATCATGTTTTAGTAGATAAGTGATCAAATACTCCCACAGTCAGTCTGCAGTAACTTTCTCACTGCAGTGTAGATGCTTTTTCAAAACTAGATCTCCTGCTGGTTTATCTGGTTACAGTTGAAGAAAGCTTGTCTTTATGAGCCATCTAGCCTTCCCTTATGGGCCTGTGGTGCCATCATATCATGTAATAAAACACATTATTCGGGAGCAGACTGTGATCTTATCTGCAATAAGTGTTTTCTTTCTTGTGCCACTTACTTAAGTGGCATTTGGGGATGTAGAAGCTGTAACAGTGATCCAAAATATGGATTCTCAAAGTGACAGACATTAATTATATGTTTAGGTACAAATTTAGGTGTCTGCTTATGTACAAACCGCTCCCCTCTGGAACCTCCTCAGTTTTCTCAGGTCTGTAGTGATTTCACAGTCCTTGGAGAGGGAATTTTTCCAAGGGCATGTGTTGATAGGATAAGGGGTAATGGCTTCAAACTGAAAGATTGTAGGTGTACATGAGATACTGGGAAGAAATTCTTTACTGTGAGAGTGGTGAAACACTGGAACAGGTTACCCAGAGGAGCTGTGGTTGTTTGATTCCTGGAAGTGTCCAAGGCCAGGTTGGATGGGGCTTGGAGCAACCTGGTCTGGTGGAAGGTGTTCCTGCCCTAGGGGAGGGGGGTTGGAACTAGATGATCTTTAAGGTCCCTTCCAATCCAGACTGTTGTGTGGTTCTGTTACCTAGGGAGGCACCTAAGTGCATGTGGCCAACAGTTAATTTGATTGGAATTCTGTTTACAAAGATGGTTGGTGCTGTTGTCCTTTGATATGCTCAACTCATGGCAGCTTCTTCAGAGTATAGATGTCTCCTGTAGAAGTTGTCATCTCTGTTCAAATGTCTGATGTCCTGGTAAATGTAAAAAGGTTCTGGAAGTCTGTAAGTAGGTATGTGGCTTGCTCCTTTTCTGTCAGGTCATTGACATCATGCACCTGGTTTTCACACCTGTGCTTAGGAAGTTTATTCCAGCAAGACAGCTTCATTTTTATAATACCTGCATTCCCAGGCTTTCAAAAAGAAATCAGAAAATGATGATGCTCCTTACACCCTCTGCTGTGGGTGTTCCACTGTGGAGTCAAAGACGGAAGACTTAAGGGGCAGGTGGAGAATGAACAAGTGAAAGTTGGCTCCATGTCTGAGTATGCAGGATCCCAGAGTGAGGCAGAGGAGCTTGGGTTCCAGTTTCTGGTGTGGTTTATTTAATTGAGTAGCTGATCACTAGATGCATAAGCAATCCTGTCAGTAGACACTACAACCTGTTTGTCATCCTTGCTGAAAGACCTGTCAGTCTGATTCATAGGATATGCCTAGTCACCTCAGGATTTTTGCATTCCTAAATGCATACTGGTCCAGTATAAAGAGGGGGAAGGAACTGTGTCCTGTTACACCTTTTTTTGGTGTCCTTTGCAAAGTATGCCTAGAGGTAAAGGAGCCAGACATAGAAATGGGTGCTGTGGCCTTGAGGAGGGAATTGGCCGCACTTTCTCCCCTTTTTTGGTAACTTGACTGCCACACTTCTGTGCAAAACCAGGCAGGTTATCACTTGTCTTCCTTTTCCTGTCTCTTGAAGACCCCTGGGGACCTGTAGAGTTGATATGCAGTTCTTGGCACTAGGGCTTACAGGTCCCTCACACTGCAGTTGAGTTTGTGATCACTTGAGACAGTCTCTCTTGTTTTTGGTTGTGCCGTCCATGTTAAATCATGTTATTCTACATTCTAGTCTCCAGGTGGATTTTATACACCACAGACTTCTTCTCAAGGGAAACAGGTAGAGAAGTTGGAGCTGTGCATATTCAGAAGCTGTAGAGCTCTGAGACTGATGTTAGTAACCATGTCAGGCAGATGACCTGCCAACTGAACTTTATCTGCTTAGTTGAGTTTTGTGGAACAAAAGCACTTTTGGAATCTGCTTTCTCACTTTTAGTGAGTGTTTCATATTAATAGGGAAAAAACCCCTTCTAATTACAGAGAAATATGAAAAAAACAAAGCAAATACTGCTTTTGTGATTACTCAACTAGTGAGAAATGGGAGCTCAAAATGGAGACCATTCAGATTCCTTTCTTTTTTCTTTTGTCTGACTGGTGAAATGATAACACTTGGGTGTCAGCTTTAATATTGTCCTCTTGTTATTTTCATGGGGAATAATTTTAATGGGGAATAAAAGGTGGGGGAAAATAACACAGTGGCTGTGAATTGGAATTATTTCAGAGCAAGAACTGGTGACACAAAGGAGGGATGGAATGCAGGGAAGAAGGGAAGTGGGGGACAAAGAGAAGCCACGTTATAGTAGTCAGGTTGTTAATGGAAGTACCTTTTCTCACTTCCTAATTTTGAATTTTATATTGAAACATGATTATGTTACTTCAAAGTTTCATTCGTGTATAAGAATCATTGTGATTTCTCTGTTCTTCATGTCTATAAATGGTCTATTGTAGATGCAAATGTGGAGTCTGAAATTTCAGAATTTCCATTATCTTAATTTGGGATGCATGCTCCACTGTGTTTCTTTTAGAAAGTCTCTTTTATTATTGAATTAGTAAATCTACTTTACATATTCAGTACCTGACTTTATGTGTTCATCAACTGTGAACATTAATAACTTGGTATATTTTTATATTCAAGTGTGAGAACAAGTTTATAATCCTTAAATTCAAGAGAGACAATAATAGATTAAGTATGTTCTAAAATTTGAAATCGTATTGAGAGAATGACAGGTAATGTAAGAAAAGCAAATTTTGTGAAGGGCCTTAGAATGAGATAATGATTGCTCTTGTTTTAGGTCGAGACAACCATCTCTTCCAGAGAAGAAGATACCTGAGCCTTCACCTTTAGCAAAGAGAAAAGCCTATGAGAAAACAATGGAAAAGACAAAGACAAAAGAACAAAAACTGTAAGATTCTTTTAAATTTATTTCCTCTAACATAATTTAAACTTTGAATTTTCTTGGAAAATAAATCTGTATTTTTCTATTTCTTTACTTCCAGGACAGTTTTTATTGTTGTCAGTGCTGATACTCATTGCTCACCTTATGTGTGGTGGTTTGGGTTATTTTCCAGATTGTTTTTCTGTACAAAATAACTCAGGAGCAGAGCCCTGAGAAAATGTCCTTTCGAGCATTTGCAAATTACTTTTTTTTTAAATTGGAGTCATCAATATCTCTAAGAGCCTTCAATTTTATACAAATTTCTTCATTTTACATGTGTGCATTTTCTGCCTGGAGCTTTCACTTTTAGCACTGAAACTTTGAACATTGTGCCACCTTATGCTCTGCAGCCTTAAGCTTTTTACCTTCTCTGGGAAATATCTGTAGCTAGTATTACAATCTTAATTATTTGCTTAAGAAAAAAGCATCTAACATTTGAAGCATGTTGCATTTAACTTTTCTAACCATTCATAACCTGTTAAAGAAGATGTTCTTTTTTTTTGTAGCTCAGATTCTGGAGCCCCAGAGGCTAGTCTGTCACCTCCTACTTCCCCACCAAGCCGGCCCCGTAATGAAATGAATGTTTTTAGTCGTCTTACTGTTTCTCAGGGAAACACATCAGTTCAGCAGGATAAGTAAGTCACAAAGGGAAGCCTCAGCCCCCAACCAGGGAAATGCCAATGCACTCAAGTTTTCAGTGTAGTATCTCGTAGACATTTTGCCCTTCTGCAAAACAGGAGGAGATATTTCTCATGTTTTTGTGTAGTTTGCAAAGGAAATATTTTTAGCTACAATGGAACCACTGTAAAAATTCGAGAAAAGAAATTTCCTGCTGAACCTCGTTTCCTGCTTTCTAGGCCATGTCTGGTCATTGTAGTTTTAAACCCAAAATAGAAAGTATGGTAGAATTCTTAGATGTTTGTGTATTTGTGTGTGTGTTTACACTCAAAAATAGATTTTAGGTGATAATACGGGAAATAGTGCTTTTGACAGTTACTCAGTTGCTCCGGCGTTGCTCGGAGTGCTGTCACAGCAGCACCTCAGAGGATGGGACATTGAAATGGCTAGAACATAGAGATTATCCAAATTATTGAACAGACTGACTTCAGGAGGTAGTCTGCAGGAGTAGATGATACATCTTGTTTAGAAGATTTAGAACTGATTTTCCTCACATTAGGCATCTGTTAGGAGCCTTACTCCAAATGGCAGTGGACTTTACTTGACTAGAGTCTTTATTGCAGGTTTCAGTACTGATAAAAATACCATGCAGAGCTTATTTACTACAATTCAAATTTGAAATAAACCTTTATTCTAACTGTAGCAAGATAAGAAATTGCTGTTGTCTATTTACACTATTTTTTTAAATAAAACTTTGGTTTTTTTCAGAGGTCTATAGCCACCACATGCCAAGCAGTGGCTTGCAAGGCTTTCAGTAACTGTGCTTGTGACTTCTCTATATTAGCTTACCTTTCTTATTGCTAACTCCTACCTAACCCTTTTCATTTTCTCTGAACTGACTTTGAAATCAAATTGAAACTGCTGAATCTGTGTGATTTGAGTTGAAAATGAAGGACATCTTAAGGCGTACTGCAAATCATCATGTCTTGGAGAAATGTTACCTTTTATGTTTTCTTGTTTTTTTATTTTTAAACATTTTTCAAAATGAGAGACGAAGGATTTGGAACTTAGGATGGCTTGAAAATTGCGGGTTTTGATTGGGCTATCATATTTAACATTTATATCTTTATGACTAACATTTTGCATGTCTCTTCTACACTTAGCAGGCATTGATGTTCAGACTGATTTTTTTCTTTTGATATTCTCAACAAGCACTATCTTATGGATTTTAACTTGTGCATCCATCTTCTCCTTTTAATTTTTTGCCTTCTCTAAGAAAATGTTGGGGAAATAAGAAATGGCTCAGCTGCTGTTACTCATCTTCTGGAGCTGAAATATTCTACTGTAACTTACTGCTGAGAGTGATATTTTAAGATGATTATTCTTCTCCCCTCTACCCCCCATATCATCATGGGTTTAAGAGATACCTTGAGCAATGCTGCATACTGTATGTATGTGGATTTGCATTGCTTTTCTGAGTTGGCCATGCTGTTGTTTGTTCTTCTCATATGGAGATACCTATATTTTTTCTGATACCTATATTCTTTCTCCTCACAATTCCACCACTGTTGACTGTAGGTCTGATGAAAGTGATTCCTCTCTGTCGGAGGTACAAAGGTACTCTCTCTTTCTCTTTTCTGTTTTCTTGGCATCTCTCACCGACGTTATTCCAGTTCTTAAGAAATTTCATTTTGATGCATGATTTTTCCCGATACCCTGTGCATTGTTTCTCTTTCCTTTTGCCAGAACATTAAATATCTGAGATTTTGGTCAAGCATGTCTCCCCCTCTCCTTTTTTAGGGTGTTTTTTAATCATTGTTGAGCATGTCAGGTATTTTAATTATAACTGAAGTATGGTGTAAACATTTCCTTAGACACATTTTTTCTCTCTTGTTTTCTTAAAAAAAAAAGAGGAGCAGACATTTTCTTCTGTTTTATTTGCTTCTCTCCTTATTTTTTTCTTTTTCTGTTGTATGCTTTGATCACAAAAAATGAAATCCTAGTGTAAATAAAAATGAGTAGTTTTTTAATATGTCTTTCTGACAGAATGCACAGTGGCTTAAGAGATGCAAGAAATGTCCCCACTTGTGTCCCTGTGGTTAGGACTTTGGTACTCAGTGAAAAATTAGATTTTTAAGAGAAGGGCAGTCAAAGAACTGCTAAAAATGTGATGCTGGCTTTGTCTGGTCATTGTAGCAGTCGTAGCATTTTTCTGTCTGTAGATTTTAGAGCACTGTGTATAGGTAGATAAATAGCTCCAGGACATGCATTTTACGTGGCTTGTCATGGAAGAGAGTGGGTGAGAACAGCAGTAGGAATAACTCAGTTCAGAGGCAGCACGGTCCTCTAGGGAACACTACAGAGCAAACCGTGTTAGTTCTGTGTCATGTTAGAAAACAAAAGCATAGAGACCTACATTCATTAAAAAGCAAATTGTTCCTGTTTCCTTGAAAACATGAAATGGTGCAGATGAAAGGTGAATGCCTTTCTAAAATGAGGAGGCTAATGTTACACAATTTAAGGCACTATTAATACTAGTAAAAATGATAAAAGGATTGTTGAGGAGTAATGAGTTATATGAGTGAAAATGTCCTGAGCTGTAAAGATGATTAAAATCCTAATTTTAATCTACTAGATAAACCAGCCATTTGTCACAAAGTTAGCTTGTACCATGAAGGACTTTTTCCTTTCTATGGCAAACTTCTGGACAACATTACAAAATTTTACTAAAGCATCTGACTCTTTTTTTTTTTTTTTTTTTTTTTTTTTTTTGGTGAGGTAGGGCTATGGTTTAGCTCCTTTTCCTCACAGTTATGTGTGTGATCCCCAAAAGAGCATGACAGTGAGTCTTAACTGCAAGCTGGCCAGGTCACAGCAGTGTTGCATGTTTTGGGCGTTACCTTGAGGCTTTTCTACACTTCACATAAATTAAAGGGGTCCATGTGTGTGTGCAGTTGTATGCATGGGATTTTAGACTGCTAGTAATTTTTGTCTGGTGATGGATTGTGAGGGGTTTTTTTTTTCAGGCTGAGTTAGTCTTTTGGCATCACCACAGAGCTAACTGAAAGTGCCCAGGAAGGTTCCTCTGGTGTGTCAGCATTCCAGTCATCGTCCCTTTTGGCCATTTGAGCATGAGTGTATTGTTGAGTACGGGGTGCAGTGGGAACCTTCTTCAGGCACAGAAGTTAACAGTAGTTCTCTGTGTCTGTCCATAGAATGCAGATGATGTGAAATGCATGCTGAGTTTGGAATTGGCAGTGTACATTGCATTTGCTCCATTTTTCAGATTGTGCTATTTAGACTAAGATGTCTTATGGTTGATCTTTAGCATCCAGAAGCTCTAAGTGTCCTGTTTTTTTCAGCATTATACAGACTTTTCCGTGTACCCAGCATCTAGCATCTTGTTGTCTTTTCATTTGTTTGGTTTTGTATGTCATTTCCTTTAGCTGATAGTCCAGAGTTGACAGGTGTTGAGGCTAAATAGTAAAAATTCTTGCATAGTTTATAAAAGGCATTCAGCTGTTCTGCCCTCACATGTAAGGAACACTAGATTAAGTTTTTTCCTCTACATGCAAGTAAATTAATTTTATCTGTGTCTTTTACTATGCCCAACTCACATTATTTTTTTTTCTTTAGGGGGATAATTAATGCATTTCCTGCTTCAAAATGCATCCGATCGTCCCCTCTTCAGTGTATCTATACAGCTGAGGGACATACCAAGGCTGTGCTTTGTGTGGATGCAACTGATGATCTTCTCTTCACTGGATCTAAAGGTTGGGCAAGCTCTGTGCACTTCTGCTGCCTACAGAGGCTGCTTTGACAACTCAGGATGTTGTGAAATTCTCAATTTGTGCTTAGTGCTGTAGATGCAGTGGAAAATTGTAAGGATCCATTTCTCAACATAAGCTCAAGAAGGATTTGCAGTAATTATTTACAGGTTTTTAATTCCAGTAGTAGCATTTGGCTGTTAATTTGTAGTGCAAAAACCACAAAAAGGAGTAACATTAACATTTGTTGAGTGATATGATAGAAACAATCATAGCATGTACACCCATGATGTGCAATGCAAAGTAGTAGCTTCAGGGTAAGGGTAGAGGTGGGAATTGGCACATTTTTGGCTCTACTGCTCAGAGTTTGTATAGTCTTCATGCCATAGTTGGTCCTTCGAGCTACCTTCTTCATCCTGTAGCCTGTCCTTTATAACAGGAACTCTATGGCTGTTGTGGGAGTGCCTGGATTTTTAGTAGTTCTAAATTCCTTACTGGATGGTGCAGTCAGTCTATGAACTTTTCAAACTGGTTGAAGCAGTGTTTTGAAGAAGACATTTTCCTCCTGTCTGTAGTGAATTTCCATTGTCATTGCTCAGTTTGGCTTGAAGATAACGCCACCAGACCTCAACGGTTATTTTTCACAAACATGCTTTTTAATATTGCTCAAGAAGTGATTTTTGTATGTTGTGCTTTTTCTCTGGACCTTTTCACATAAAGCACTTAAGATAAATGACTTGTTATATTCTTAGTTGTGCTGAAACTATGGCAGACTCTTTTTCTCCCAAATAGAACCTGTGTGATAAACTATGGGGGTTTTTTGTTTTATTTTTTTCTGAAAATATCAAAGCTAAGATGAACTACAGTGGCTGGGAAGAAGTTAACACCTGTTGACAGGGAGACTCTCCTTTTCAAGTAATTAATAAACCTTGAAATTTCTAATTCATGTAACGAATAAACCTTGAAATTTCAGGACATCACTTTTATCCCCATATTAACATAGTAGATAACCCCATCAGATGCAGGTCTTCCTCTGCTGATATTCAGGTTTCTGTGGCTATTCCACTAGCTGGCTGTTAAAAATAACAAACCACACACTTTGAGTGAGTTGGCAAACTTTTGATATGCAAGTTTTAAGCCAGCATTTCAACGTTTGTGCAAGATACAAATGCAAAAAGGGACATTGATTTAGATTTTGTAAATGTTACTTAGTTGATTTCTGTTGAAATTTTGAATTTAGTAGCTATGTGAGGAAAAAAGGCACTTTAAAAAGTTCTATTTTACATCTAGATTTATATTCTAAAGTTTTGGTAATTCTTTTTTTTAACAGACAGATGTTTGCAGATGTTTTTTTCTTTTTTTTAAGTCATATGCTAGCTTCCCAAACTTACGGAAGAATCTTGTATATATTTTTGGAGGGGATTTTACAAAGTGCACTTCTATTCAAGAGTGTAGACAGTAGTGTACAGTAGTGTAGAGTGCAGACAATTAAATAAGGTTAAATCTTTTGGAAATTGTTGCTAAAGCAGGAAGTCTTGGCTCACTGACATCAGATGATAGTTGCAGCCAGCGCCAAATTCAGAAATTTCAATAAAGTTCTCATGGGCATTGCAGATATTTGGCTTTCATCTTGATAGTTGGTATTTTAACATGGTGGGCAGATCTTGTTATACTTCATGCTGTTGTAACTGGTGTCTATACATGAAGCTTTCTCCTCATCCTTCCAGTATTTTTTTCAGTATAAATGTATGTATAAAATATGTGGAGTGATATAGACATGGTGCAGCAAGGAGAGTTTCCTGTTCTTGCCAATAGTGTTGCAGATTTCTTGAAAACTTCTATTCATTTGGGATTGTAACACATAGAAGGTCGCACTATTTAAATGCCTTTGCTGTGGAATCAAAACAGTAACCAAAACACTATCCTGGGATTTTCAGAGGCACCCAATACATTGAAGAGTTTGGATCACTTCTCACCTTTGCAGTTGTGTTGTGGCAGTCAGAACTCGGTCACACTAAGCCTCAAAACTCCTCCTGAACTACATTTCGATAATGAATTATTGAATTAAAAATTAAATCATTCTTTTCATCTATCATCATCCACACTTTACAACCTCTAAATTGTCTGTCTTTTCACTTCCCTTGAGATTTTTACCCTTTTAAAATGCTATGGGAGCTAATATGCAGATCTTGAATTCACATTTAGTGATTAACCTTGCTTCGTTTTGATGATGATAGATGGTTGCCTGTGTGTATTCTTTAAGACCTACTTAATTTAGCTGGTTTTCTGTGGTGTCTACAGATATGGAGGAAAATATATGAGTGTAAATGTCTGCACATACTTTTTTTTTAAAATAACTGAGTTTAGGAAAAACATGAGATTTTTCTGTTTTTTTTTTTTTTTTTAATATTATTGTTAATATTTTCCCCCTTTTTGGTTGTCTTTATTTAGATCGTACCTGCAAAGTCTGGAATCTGGTAACTGGACAAGAGATTATGTCTTTAGGGGGTCATCCAAATAACGTTGTTTCTATTAAATATTGCAACTACACTAGCCTGGTCTTCACGGTCTCAACCTCCTATATCAAGGTGTGGGACATCAGAGATTCTGCGAAGTGTATTCGGACATTGACGTGAGTATGCTGAACCTCAGGTGCCAAGAGTTCAAATGAGATATATTTTATTATATATTAGATATATTTTATTATATTTAATTCAATAGTGCAATACAGTGTAATATAAGTACACTGTTGGGAATGGAAGTTTTCTTTATGAGTTCAAGCTAAGTCACTATGGGGCACCAGTAATATATGGAAACACAAAACAATTTTCTTTGTCGGTAGTTCAGTGTTTATAATTGGCTTACAGCCTGGTTTTGCTCAGTGAAATAGGTTTGTTTTTAAGCAGTGTACAAAGTATGGAGAACTGTAGGATTTAGGTTTTCTGTTTTTCTCCTTCCTCTGTGTACTCAGGTCTTCAGGCCAAGCGATGCCTGCTGATGCATGTTCAGGAAGCACTAACAGAACAGTTGCTATCCCAGCTGGAGAGAACCAGATCAATCAAATTGCACTAAATCCAACTGGCACGTTCCTCTATGCAGCTGCTGGAAACTCAGTGAGGATGTGGGACCTGAAAAGGTACTGAACACCAGCAGAAGAGGATGTTTTTTAGGTGGCTATATGTGCGTAGGAAGCAAAGTTGTGCACATGAAACAGTCAGTGAAGTGTTTCTTCTTTAAAGTAGTGTCCATAACCTGGGCAAAGCATGGCTAAGTCACAGATCAGCTAATCCATCTGTGGTGCTTACTAAGATAATGATTTTCTCATGTGTTAAGGTTGTGGTGAATCATTTCAGTAAAAATGACTGGAAATACACAAGGTTTTGTTTGACAGGCACTACACAACACCCTCTTGTAAGGTGAATACGTAAATCCTGACTAGTAATTGTTGATGAGATGACGGAAGCTGGTGGAAGTAATGTAATATAATATGGGACTATGATAGCTGCACTATAAAAACACTTCCAAACAGAACCTGCTCCCAAAGGGGGCATTCAAAATATAGAAAGTACTTATGATTCATCTTTACTTTTAGATTCATCAGTTTTAATTCTTAGATTGCATACATAGAGGGTTTTTGTTGCATTTAACATAGATTTAATATTTATCCATGGATACGAACAATAGAATATATGTAAACGAGAGGATGAGTACTGAAGACATAGGGGAAATAAAAAGATCCATTCTGTCAGAAACTGTGCTATGGACTGTATTGTATATATGAAAAATTAACGAATCCTAATTTCTTCTCTTATCCTTGAAGATTTCAGTCTACAGGAAAGCTCACTGGTCACCAGGGTCCTGTTATGTGCCTTACTGTTGATCAGATTTCCAATGGACAAGATCTTATTGTCACTGGTTCAAAGGATCATTATATAAAGGTAAACCACTAGTATTTGCTTTTTTTAACTTGGCACATCAGCATGGGATGCAGGTTTCAGCAGAAGTGGCTGACATCTCCACTTTTGAAATGTGATAGCCAAGATGGAAATTACTTCACCAGTCATGGATCATGAATGATGTTTAGTCTTAGTAAACACTTACAGTTTCAGTGCTTTTTTTGTTTTATGAAGGAAGATGGATGGGTGGTTGTCTCTAGTTAAGCTTTTTCTTCATCCCCATTAAATTGGATGTGAAGTGTACAAAGTCTTGGAGAAATACTCATAATACCTACTTTTAAGTATTGTTTAGCTCTTGAAAGTACCTTAAGTCAGTGGCTCTGTTTTGGAGTGCAGACCTAATTGTTTCAGGAGAGGCACCCTGTGTGTTCTTCACATAAGAGAGCAGGGTCTAGCCCAGGCCCTTTCTGAAGTGTAACCCAAGTTCTGACGTGGGGAAGGGGAGAGAGAGGTCAGCACATTTCAGCCAAGGTGGCCAGTATGCTTTTCTGCTTCTTGTCATTGTGATTAATTCACTCAAGGATACAGAATCTGTTTTTTGGCAGGAGGAGTTTATTTTCTTTCTCTTTATTTTTTTAAAAAATTTTTGGCCCACCTCAGCCAGGGGCTATTTGAACCCACAAAGTCCTGTTTCTCAGGGCTACACCCAAACAACTAGACTCTGAGAACTGTAAATCATCCATAAAGCTGACCCTCACACTGCAAAGAATGTGTGATGAATGAGGCCAAAGAGACAATGAGCAAGAAACCCTGTCTTGTTATGAGGGGGTACCCTTCATTCTGTTTTTATATTTCTCACACACTGGAAAAAGGTATGAACACAGCTGGGAATGGAGCAGGAGCCAGAAATTGTGTGGGCTTTCTGGAAACTGGGCTTTCCTTTTTTTTCATATTATTCTGCAATTTTTGGATGCTTGGCTGTGCCCTGTGCCTGAGAGATGGGTGCATAGCTTGACAATTTGGGCTATGGATTCGAATCCTATCAGCAGTGTCCCTGTTGTTAAAGGCATGGGGATTCTTAGGCATTGGGGAGACAGAGGCAGACACTCTGAGAATTACTTTTCTGCACAGTTCAGAATATTGGGTTAGTTATGAACTGCCATCCTGGGACGGTAATGAGTGAAGGACCTCAGTGGGAGCAAGGTGTCATCATGTAATGCAAGTTTGTCATGCCATGAACTCATGTGACAAGCAAGGAGGTGGGAGGGCTTTTGGAAAACAAAGCTGTCAACAGTCAGAGAAGTTTATCTGTCATTCTTGTGTGTTCCTCTTCTGTGGCCAGGCTACATAAATCCTCCTAAGTCTGCCTTCTTGTTGACTTACACCACTAGAATGTCCTGGGATATTTCAGCCATGTCTGTATACTGCAGAGTAGTGTGTGTTCTGCAAGGTGAATGCCTCCAGAATTGTCAAGTCACTCTGGATAATGTAAATGATCTATATGTGCATGGTCAGTGCAGCAGTCTGCAAATTCTCTATGCTTCTGTTCAGCCTGGAGAAGAGAAGATTTTGTGGAGACCTTATAACCTTCCAGTATCAGAAGGGGGTCAACAGGGGGGCTAGAGAGGGAGTCTTCATCAGGAGCTGTAGTGATAGGACAAGGAGTAATAGGTACAGATTGAAAGAGGGGAACTTTAGGTTCTGATATTGGAAGATGGAATTTTTCACTGTGAGGGTGGTGAGGCACTGAAACAGGTTGCCCAGTGAGGTTGTGGATGCCCCAACGCTGGCAGTGTTCAAAGCAGGTTGGATAAGGCCTTGAGCAGCCTGGTATGGTGGGAGGTGTCCCTACTACGGCAGAAGGTTTGGGACTAGATGATCTTTAAGGTCCATTTCAATGCCGTAGGGTTCTCTGCACGCATAGGTCTGCTGCGGGTATTGGGTCTGGTGACACTATCCCCTGCCATAGGAAACTACTATCTTGTCTACTGAGTCAGTAGTATTAGTCACCTCAAAGTGACTGATTTTTCTGGTTTGTCATTGATTTATTTTTTTTTTTACAGTTGGAACTGATGCATGTTAATTGAATACGGTAACTTCTAAAATACCTTTAGCTCATAAGGTATTATTTTACACTACTGAGCTCTCCCTTTTTTACTGTCAAGCTTATTCATTCTAAAAGGCCAATAAAGAGCAAATAATAGGGGATGAAGTCTGACATTTGCTTGTGAAACAGAGCTGGTGGTTTAAAAAGTTATGGCTCATCTGTTCCTTTTCAGCTCAGTCTCACTGGGTGAGTTCTGGCTCCCCACAGTGCAAAATGAAACAGGACTGCTTACACTGCAGCTCTAGGAACAAAGACCTGATGGGAATGATTATGGCTTAAATTGTTAAAACAGCCTTACTTAGAGTCTGTTTTAAGACCCCATTCTTAGAGCATGGGCAAGGAGAGAGAAAATGAAAAGCATCAGTGGGTAATAGTATGTAACCCTTACCAAAACAACTTGTCCAGAAAAATATATTCATGCCTCTTTCTGAAGCTACTTACCTGTGCAGTTCTCCCAGTGTGAGTTATGTTTCCCAAACTCACTCACGAGCTTTGTTTCTCTAGCCCACCACAAAGGGTACCTGTGGGCTCTTCCTGTGAAGCTACTGCATATATGATATTCAAGTACTTCTTCCCAGAGCAATCTTCTCTGAAGTCGGTGGAGTATTCCCACTTCAGGCAAGAGGTGGGAGAGGAGAAAAGAATGGTTCTGGTAGATAAATTCCATCAAATATACATGATACAGTGGCTTGTAATAAGACTTCCCAAGTTTTTTCCCCTAAAGTTATTTGCTGCATGACTTTCAAGCAGGTTAGGTGGCAGAAAATTTTACATAACGTATTTTGTTATTTATTTTAGATGTTTGATGTGACTGAAGGGGCTCTTGGAAGTGTAAGTCCTACACACAATTTTGAACCTCCTCATTATGATGGCATTGAAGCACTTGCTATTATGGGAGACAACCTTTTTAGTGGATCCAGAGATAATGGAATTAAGAAATGGGATTTGTCTCAAAAAGACCTTCTTCAGGTAATGGAAAAAATCATGCAGCTACTTTGACAGTCACGCTGTATAACTGTTTTTCAGGCTGTGTAAGTTTTCAGGCTCATACAATGACTATTCACATAAGACACTGGTGCTTTTAATAGGGAAAGCACAGAGCACTGACTAAGAAAGAAATCAATAATGTACTTGATCTTTACATGCAGTTGCTTTTCTCTTCTGTGCATGTAGCGTCAGGAAATTCTGATGAAGTGGTTATCCTTCTATTTTAGCTCTGAGTACATGGGTTTTGTTTTTCTGCTTAAGAATAAAGGCAGCACTTGCCTTATCTGCAGCTGGAGCCATTGGGTACTTGTCTTTGACAAGTTAGTAAATTTTGGATTGGGAACTCATTAATGAGAAACAATACTTTAGATCTGGCTACGGAATATTTTCTTGTGAAGAGGCTTTACAGCGCACCTCACTCCACCCATTCTTACTCCTTAGATTCATCTCCTTATACAATGCGTGTGTTATGTAATGTATACAGCACACTCGTAAAAATGTTTGCTGTCAGAACACATTTGCTGTATGCTTTCCTTATGGAAAAAGAAAAGGAAACGGGTATAAAAGGACCTCAAATCCAGAGAATTTGTAATTTTTTTGGCATGAAGATTTGGCTTGATTTTTGGCTATTTGCTCTAAGCTGATCTGTTCTTTTAGGTCTTATGAGGGGCTGTTGAGGCATAGTTACAATTATTTAACTTGATACTGGGTGAAAACTAGAAGGCAGAAAAACAAATTCCAGAACAGAGTGCTGTTTTTGCAATAATTTTTTTGGGGAAGGAGGAGCATGCATTTAATATGCAGACTGATAGCAAGGAAACAAATAGAATTTCAAAGTATTGGGACATGAGGAAATAATATACTGGCTACTTTAGGAAGAAATTTTCAATATGGACCTACTAAATATTCCATAAATATGTAAAATATCTTTACCTTCTTTCATAATCATCCACTTGAGTGCCAGTTCCTTTTCAGAATACTATGAAGACTTCAGTTAAAATAAGGATTCATAAATTTAGGTTCTTACAGAAAATCTTCACCTGGCCATATTGGGATATCTGCCCTCACATCTGTCTGTCCAGAGAAATGTACTAAGCAGTTTGTACCAAAACCACAGGAACAGGAAAGATTTTGTAGTCTCAGAATGACTTCATTAAAGTTGTAAGAAGTGTCTTCACTCTTGCATTTTAGGCTCATTAAAATATTATGCAATATGCATTTTTGCTATTGCAATTAATGTAACATTAGAAAGAATACAGGACCAGGGGTAAAGAAGTATGTAAATTGGACTAGCTACGTCACTTTTCTTGTTTTCCATTTGGTATATGTGCATTTCATAATTTCTGTACTTGGCGTTCCCCTGTTTGTTTGTTGATTTTAAAAGTAGAACTTGATAAAAATAATCTCACACTTCCTTCTTTCTTTTTATTTCTATTTCTATAAAATGCCATTTGTTTTCCAAGGAGGTGAGAATAAAGTGTTTGACAGAATATAAATGTTATTCACTATCTTTTTTAGGGAATGATTAGTGCTGTTACTTTGCTGATCATGTAGTAATTAAGGGTGGAAGGGCCCACTGGAGGTCACACAATGTGAAGTTGTCCTGCTGGCTGGTCCAAGCAAGGCCGACTTTGTAGTTAGATCTGGTTTTTCAAGGCCTTGCCCAGCTGAGATTTCAAAATCTCCAAGGTCACAGATTGAACAGGTGCTCTCCTTAATCTACCAAGCAACCAAAACCTGAACCAGAGCTGAGCTGCTTTACAGTAGAAATGCTAATGTTGCATCAGAGGTCCTGGTTTGGCCTACATGTGTTGAACAGGTCTGATCCTCTATAATTGATGAAAATCACTTAACAAGCATGCTATTCAAAAGAATTTGGAGATCATCTACTTCACTTGATGTTATACATCCCAAGTCATAACCCCTGCTGTGACATAACTAGGATTTATAAAAGCCACCCCCCGCTCCCAGTTTCATGAAGTGCTGCAGAACCAGACTAGCACTGCTGTGGTAGGGGTGTATATTATACATACCAAACTGAACTGGAGAAAAGCCACTTTTGGTCCCCCCAAAAGACAGCAGACTTGGGTTATTATTTCCCCATATTTTTATTTGCACCATATATTTATTTGTTGGTACCAAAAGGATGTTGTTCTCAGCTGGTCTATGCAGCATTTTGCTTTCTGAATTAGAAGTAAAATGCTAGTGCCCTTCCTCAATAAAGAATTAATGTGTTTTTGTTAAGTGCAACATCACAAAATCAATTTATAATGCGTAGTGGGAAAAGAAGAAAGGAAGAAGGCAAATATAGAAACAGTTTCTGTCTTCCTTGTGTATTTTTGAGCAGTATTTTGGTTTTTCTTTTTATGTGTTTTATAGCAGTTTTACAGACAGACCTGAAACATATACAGAGACCATATGTTCAAAAATGCATTCAAATATGCATTTGAAAGCATGCAGACTAGGCATTATCCTAAACTGGTTTCTGTTCCACATTACAGATCAGTTGTGCATATTAGATTTTCTTCTGGTTTTGCAGTACTACTTCACAAAAAGAAACAAACTCACGGTGTAAAAAAAGCCTCATGGAAATTAGCACCCTCCTTGCTTTAAAGGTGGAGAAGCCCCAGGGCTGGGATGCACCCAGAGCCATGTAGGGTGGGATAAAACTGCTGTGGGACAGGAATCAGGCTTACAACTTGGGATTTTTCCACTTCTGCGTTCATTCCTCTGGAGTTTCTTGCAGCCCTGTGAGACCTGCCTGCCTTTTCTCTTTCAGCAAGTCCCTAATGCTCACAAGGACTGGGTGTGTGCTCTTGGGCTGGTACCCGGCGCGCCGGTTCTGCTCAGCGGCTGCAGGGGAGGCACCCTCAAGCTCTGGAATGTGGATACCTTCGCACCCATTGCGGAGATGAAGGGACATGACAGCCCCATCAATGCCATCTGCACCAACTCCAGCCAGATTTTCACAGCAGCAGAGTGAGTTATTCTGCATAAGTCTCCTTTTCAGTGTCTCCTGCTAGAATTCTGTCTGTGTGGATGCGTTTAGGACCATGTGTAAGTCACTTCATAGGAAGAATTGGGAGACCTCGTCCAGTCCATGCCCCTCAATGCTAATAATCTATCACAGGCATCTCCAAAGTGGGGTGCGTGCATCCCAGAGGATGCACAACATGACCTGGTGGGGTGCTGGAATTCAGTGGTATGTGTACATAATTTATAAATTAATAAATACACATGGCAGTGTGGGCTTAAAAAATTTTTAGTGGTAGGGGTGCATGATTGAAAAACAGTTTGAATACCAGTGATCTACAGGATAGTAGGGAGAATTTGGCAATACTTGAAAACTTAATAAGCTTGTCTCTACAGCTGGACTATTTCCTGGTAGGAAATTCCTGACCTATGCAAATTCTTCTAAAAGAAGAACCATGACACATGGCTGTTGGTTGGTTGGTTTTTTTGTTTTTAAGCGCTGGCATACAGCAGAAGCTTTGCAAGCCGTCCTACTGTCCTTTAAACACCTTGATTTGAATACTTGTTTCCTCAGTAAAAGTGAGCAAATTGAGGACCTGAAACCTCAGGGGACTTGACTAAGAAAAATAACTTGTTATGGAGAACATGCAGGAGATGGCACCACCTCTTTGTGTAGTCTGAGCACAGAAGCTGTGAAAGCTGATGTGCTACATTCTATTGTGGAAGCTTCTGGCCTTCTGAATTTAAAGCAGGTCTTTCTGAATCATAGCAGGATTTCAAAGTTGCCAAGTTTTTATATTTGGCATTTCTATCCCTACCTATTAGTGCTTAAACATGTATAAATATAAAACATGCTTGTTCTATGGTATTTTTTTCTGGAAGAAAAAAGAAGTCTTTTAATAAATCTATTGAGTTATATTGGTGCCTATCAGGAGATAGTTATGGCGAACAAATTTTTTTTTTGTTGTTTTTATTTTTTCTTATTTATTTTTTATTTTTATTTTTTATTTCATATTTGTTTTGTATTTTATAACTTTTTAAAATTTTATATATGTTTAAGCACTAATAGGTAGGGGCAGAGATGTCAAAGCTTATGTCTCTGTTTGCCTAAAGATTATTATTGGTGTAGAACATACATGCATCTGAAATGTATTCCTTTTTTATCGTAAAAAAGTATTACAGCCTTTTGGCATTTCTAGCATTGGGTTTAAGGTCTAAAAAAATTAGAGTGTTCCTAACACTTTACAGTGAAATGAAGGCACAAGTCAGAAAACACTTTTAACTGTCACAAAGTCTGCTCTGCCGGCTGGTTTCTTTTGAGGGGGTTGTGAGGAATATATGAATCAATGTTGGCTAGTCACTCAAGTTTATGTTTATGAGAAATTTATAACTTCCCTTTCACAGAATAAATTGCTATTTAACAAGACAAACTCTTCATTTTACTTTTCAATTATAATAGAGTTTTATAACGCAGTCTATGTGATATTTTACTTACACATGCTTTAAAATTGTGTAAATAGTGATTTTTTTTCTAAAAGTGCAGAATTGGCTTGCCTCTCCCGAGCTTCTAAGCACCAGCTCACTGGTATATGCTTTCTAGCACCTTGCAAAGGGGTTTGGGTTTGTTGGGGAGTTAGGACTTCACATTTTCTTGTGGTTCTGTGCTTTTTTTTTTTTCCTATAATAGACTGACACCTCTTGTGCAAATGGAATGTGTTTTAGGTTTGATTAACCTGTTATAACATTTCACACTTTTTTTAATGACAGGAACTAGTCCTGTCCTATTGAGTCTGTCTCCCTAATTCTGTCTCCCTAACTCTGCTGAGCTGTAAATAGCTACATGATTGAAGCTCTCCTCTGATGTCAATCTACTTAAACCTCTTACCATTTTAGAAAATTAGGTAATAGGAGAGTAAAGATGTAAAAATAGGAGAGAAGAAACTTATGCCTTTATTAGACTTAAAGACTTATATAGGAGAGTAAAGACTTACGCCTTTATTCCTGAGGCATAAAGTCTTTATACTTTCTTAGATGGTTAAAGGTTATATTCAGTGCCGTGATAACATTAGGGAATCTTCAATGTTGCCCATCTTAGATTACAAAGTCTCCTGGACGTAGAATAACCCTTGCATGTCCATTAAAGAAGTGTTATTTTGCCAGCAATACCTTTCTGAATAAGACACCTGGCCCCTCTTTGCCCTCTCTCCTTCCCCAGTGTAATTACTTGGCTCTAATACAGCTTTGTTTTGGTTTTCAGTGATCGCACTGTGAGGATCTGGAAAGCTCGAAATGTAATGGATGGACAGATCTCAGATACAGGAGATGCAAGTGAAGATCTTGCCAGTAATTGAGATTATGGTGATAAAGGAATATATTGATCAATTTGAGGTGCACTCTATGCAGTTTGCTGCATGTTCATTAGGTAAACACTGATGACTGGAATGGACTGACAATGTGTGAACTCTTCCACTAGACCTGCTGTCCTTAAAATATGTACTGTATTTAATAACCTCTTGGTAACATGCTTGTGTCTCAACAGTCACACGTGTATCTCTATATTATGGCTGAATTTGTGTGCATATGGTAATACTTGCAGTTTAAATTAACTGGAATTCAGTCTTCTCTAATGATCATCTCAAAATTATAACCTGAAATATATAACAAAAGTGCTCTGCTGTATTTCACTCACAGGTATGATCGGCTGTTTTGAATTTTAGGGTAGCAGGGGAAGGAATGTGTCCCAGGAATAAGCCTTTGATTATGAGAAGCAGTTTGAAGATTTTAAAGGTCACTTACACTGTTGTTAGGAAAGTGGAGTGAATAATAGATGGGGTGAAGCTGTTAACGATACATCTACCTGACATGGCTGTATCCTGCTAACAGCAAATGCCATATGATTTATGTGATGTTAGCATATAATCTGTGTTGACCAAAGTTGTGCAGCTGTGTATACTCTGTGCTCAGGACTAGAACTCAAATGCCCACAACTTGCTATGTTTTATTTGTGTTTTGCCTATGTTCTGCAATGACTAGGTGTTCTTAATGTCAAATGACAAATATATCTTAATCTATTTTTCTTATGGATTTGTTTCTATCATCTCACATTTTCTTTTTTTAAAGCAAATTGTCTTTCATTTTTATCTAATTTTATATGCTGCTAAATGTATTTTAAATACACTGTTTTGCAAACCTTGGCAGTTACTTTGAGAACTGAACCACGTATATTGGAAAAAGCTATGTAAATAGATGGTGTATAAAGAAAATATCTTATCTTGTGCCTGTATGACTTTTAAAGCTCTTGGAACCTGGAAATTGAGGGAGGATGTATAATTTACCCAATTGCTCTGAATATTAATTTGTAAATTCTGCAAATTTTAATATTTTATGTAGATTCAGATACAGTGTTTGGATATTGAGGTTTTTTTGGTTGTTTTGTTTTTATTTTTCAGAAAATACCAGTCTGTAAATTATAGCTTGTGTAGGTAACAAATAAAGATGTGAATGTGAACTACTTTTTTGCCTTGTTCATCATACTTCCTAATAAAAAATTCATTTCCCTTGCAAAGGTCTTGAATATAAAAACCACAATTTTACACAGTGCAATAGAGTAACTTGCTGGGTTCTATAGCCCAAATGTTGTTCTGGTATCCCATGTCTGTGTTCTCCTCGGCCATTATTTTTGTTTTTATAGTACTTAGGAACCCTAGGGGGATTCCCTCACACTATGTCTGTATGTGTGTACTTTATGTACCATCCAGACATAAAATGAAGCAGTTGGTCCTGTTCCTACGAGATGACACTTTTTACTTTATTACATATGGGCTGTCAAACAAGGAAAAGTTCTGATGCCTCTTACTGATCTTGGAGGAATTATTTCCATCTCTGCTCAGATTAAAAGGAGATGAAAATACTGCTTGCAATTTGAGGTTACCAATGTATTCCAAGTTTTGATAGAAACGGGTGACGACTTATACATATTGTTAAGAACCAGTGTATATATTAGTTAAAATAAGCAGCAGCAGACTTAGTGTTTGTCTATTGTGCTTTTTGGCTGCTCAAAGGGCGTACACACAAATTATTTGGGACTACATCACAACTTGGAGCAAAAGTCCCAGTGGAGAGTGGATTTACATGCAAGACTCACAAGAGGCTTTTTGTGCCTGGTGGAAGATCCTTGTTCCCCTTGGCCCAGTAGGCACTCGTTGTGCCAAGCTACACAAACAATGCCAACAGCTTGGTGACCCCCAGTTTTGGGTCTGAATACCCATGGCTGTGTGTGTAAGATTCACATGAATATTGTGCTTTGCAGCTGCAAGACAAAAGTCCTTGCAGACCCGGGAAAAGCTTCCCTGCAGTCCGGCTGCTCAGCTCAGGTGGGCCACATGGTGGGGGCTGTGTGGCCCTGGTCTGAGCTGCAGATGTTCCTCTCCAGTGATGCTTGGCAGTGCAGGTATTTTGTTTGGCATAACTATCTCCTGATAGGCACCAGTAAAACAATGTATTTATTAAAAGGTATTAAAAAACCCCCAAAAAACCATAGAACGAAGCTTTCACAGCTTTCCTCTGAAAGTTCTTGCCATCAATAATTTGAAGAAAAATGTCATTTTGTAAAGGTCACAGTGTCAGTGTCTTGTTTTAATGGAGAATTCTTTGACTGTTTGTTTTTCTCCATACTTCATCTTTGCTATAAACCCATATATGTGATGCAAGATAATACGAAATCAGAAAAAGGTAAGCACTAGACTCCCATTGTCTGAACATGTTTGTTTCCAGAAAAAAAAGAAGGTGGTCTCTGAAAAATTAATTTTCTAAGAAGTTGCTTTCTCAGTTGGAATTCAGAAGTGGAGCAAAATGTGTGGAAAAATTACTGACTGTATCTCGTCTGCATTAGGTACATTCTGAAATACAGGCAAGGTCATGTGTTACAATTAATCTCATTAAAGATATGAATGCTGAGAAAATATTTGCAATGCTTCCGATTGTGTATCGGAGTGAGTGCTTATCGTGCCCCTGCCTTGTATAAAAGGCTTCAGGCTGCCTGTAGAAGTCCTCCTTCGACCATGGCAAGGATGAGGAGCCTGTGTTTCTTGGCTGTTGTGCTTGCAGGTGAGTGTACCACACTTGTATTTTGTTGTAGGCTTCAAAAGCAAAATATAACTGTGGTACCGATAGAAGAGCTGTTAGAAGAGGTGATTGTTTTCCACATAAAAGGAGAGAATGGGTATGGCACTGACTCCACCTGAGTTGACTGTGGGAGGACAACAGAGCTGGCTTGTTGAGAAATGTACCCCATTCAGCTCTTGGGCACCAGCACAGGCTAAAGGGAATCAGTGGGATCATTCAGCTCCTGAAAGTTACCTATTGCTTTGTTAGGTTTTTTCCTGTGATTTTTACCCCTACATGCCAGAAGTTAATTTGGTCCAGAGCATAATTAAGGGAGAATATATACTATTATGTTGCTGGAGGAGGGAATCTCTGCAGCAAGTGCCTTTGAAATGTGTGGATGAACCCAAAATGTAAAGACTAATACTATTAAATTAAAAACTCTGTGGTAATATTTTAATCCCTTCCTTATGACTTAAAATCATTTTTAATGATTTTAATCTAATTTAAAATCAGATTTTAATCTAATTTTTCAAAATTGAAGTCAAGGTTTTTAAAAATCAGTCAGGACTATTTTTCACATATATCTTTCCAACTGCCTTTCTTTAGCTTCTGTTCCCATGGAAATTATCGTGGAAAAGCAGCAAGTAGCCATAGCTGTTGCTATATATTCAACTGCTTGTTTGGATTTCATCTTCTATGTACATTAACAGACATGTGCCATAAATACAGTGAAAATTACTATTTTTTAATTATTTTTAAAAGTAGGGAAGAAAAATTATATCTTGCCACTTGCTACTATCACGTTTGTACTACAATAGAAGTAAATCCAGGAACAAGGGATGAACAAAGTTGCAGCCTTATTTAGCTGCTCACACCTGCAAGTCTCTGTTTTTAAAATTGCTGGAAAACGTAAGTTTTGCATTAATGGGAGAAAAGATTAAAGAAATTGTGGTGCTCCTGCTGGGGCACTGGTTTTGCCTTTGAACTGGCTTTGTCATTCACAATATCCTTTTTAAGAAGTATTTTGAAAGTAGTTTGCAATACAAATTGGTTAATTGAGTCTGCCACAAACCTATAGTGTGTAAAATGATGGCACTTTAGTAATCTGCTGTAGTATGTGCAGTCATACTCTGATTCCAGCAATGAAAATGCTGGCACTGCATTTGACTCCCATTAGAAAACATACCCCAAACCAAAATGAAATGTGATGGGTTTATTTTGTGCTCCAAGAAGAAATGATTTAGGGGTTGCAGAAGGATGCTTATATTCCTGTTATGCTTTAGATGAGAAAGAGGATAAGAATTTAGAGCTTTTCTATGTACCAGATCATGAGGGGTGAATGCTGGGCAGAGAGCAGTCAGCCTGTGGGACATGACTCTCTGCCCCAGAAAACACAGGTGGAAGCGAGTCCTGCCTGCCCAGCAGCTGGTGAAGGTGAACAGCGAGAAAATTCCTGTTAATTCCAGCCTCCAGGAGATGATATGAGGCACTGTGGCAGCGAGCTCTGCTGAGCAGCCTGGGAGCATCAGACCTGAGTGTCAGATGTTCCTGTATAAAAGGGGAATGAGAGGTTTCTCAAAAATGTAGATAGCACTCCTGCTTTTCTGTGTTCCTATCCCCCAGTTGGAAATCAACTCTGGCATTGCAGCATGAGGGCATTCTCCAGTGAATCTATTGTTTCATTCTGTGAATTTTTCCAGTATATATAATTACTGCTTGTGCATATCTGCTTGTAAAATTCTTTCTGTGAAGAAGCCCAGACTGCATCAGCAATCATGTTTTAGCCTTTCAAGCACAAAACAGTCCACATGAAAAAAAAAATTAAGGCAGAGGTATTAGTCATTTTATAGAAAAGGGCAATTATTGTTCAAGTAGATTTAATCTTTGAATATTGCTGTAATGACTAAAATGACATAAATTAACTTCAAAATAAGTATGCTGCCTGTGGTATGCCTGCTCCCTCCGAGAATATTTGCTAACAGCAGTTTGTCACCATGGCAGGGAGCTGGTCTTGTCCCCTTGCTCTTGGGAGCCTCACAACATGCAGGGGAACCACAGGGCTTGACCCGCAGCTGTAAAAAGGGAAAATTTAGAACCTTACTAACAGTTTTTTTCATGATGATACTGTGAATGACTAATATATGCCTTTTCTTTCACCTCTGGCATCTTCCCTTTACTCATAACTGTACGTGTATTAACCAAACTACTAATGCTATGTAGAAATAGTAGTCATACGAGATAGCCAAGAAACCCAATACGAACATCTGCATATAATCAGTAGTTTCCTATTTATATCATACAAGTGCATGCTGCTATCACGTATTTGTATCTCTATAGATAGATAACATCTGTGTACAAGTATATAGAAAACGTAACATTTTAATATCGATAGCAGTCCTTATTGAAGCATCCCTCCTGTTCAGCAGTGTTGCTCTCATGCATCATCACTAGCTTCATTACCCTGCAAATTTACTTTCTATGAGTATTTCAAGCAAGTCATGCTTCAGCTGAGCACAAGCAGCTCTGAGTGCTGAATAACACAGCCCCCTGCCTCAGCTTGTAAAAGAAAGTGCTTGTCGCTCTTGCTCGGTCACAAGCACACAGCTGCTCTGCCTTCATCTTAGTCCAAGGGATCACGGCTACTAGCCCTAAGACGGGGAAAAGCACATCCAAA
Source organism: Origma solitaria (assembly GCA_013397895.1). Taxonomy (NCBI): domain Eukaryota; kingdom Metazoa; phylum Chordata; class Aves; order Passeriformes; family Acanthizidae; genus Origma; species Origma solitaria. Next base: position 641,085 of record VZRL01006879.1, on the reverse strand, counting down.
TAAAAGAATAACTGAAGTTAGCAGTGCTGTGGGGTTTTGCAGTGCTGTGGGGTTTTTCACGCGGTTCCGTGCTGCTCTGACTGCTGTTCCTGTGCAGCCCTGGGCGGGTGCCGGGGCTCGGAGCAGGATGCGCAGTGTCCCGGCGCCGTGGCGGTGCAGAAGCGCATCGACTGCCACCCGCAGCCCGGCGCTTCCCGGGAGGCTTGCGAGGCTCGGGGCTGCACCTGGTGCTCCACCGACGTGCCCAACGCTCCCTGGTGCTTCTTCCCTGCGGACAGCCCCTACGGCTACTCCCGGAGCGGGGACGCCGTGAAGACAGACAAAGGCTGGAGGTGAGTGCCTGTGGCCCTGGGGGCTGCGGGCCCGCACTGCCCCACGGCCACCGCTGCCACCTCGGGGGCTCTCCCCAAGCTGCTCCAATGCACGTGGCAAGGAGGGCAAGGGACACATTTCCCTGTGCATATGCCATAAGTTGGGGCTTGTGCTGTCACCACACCGCTGGTGAGGAAGCCAGGTGTAGGCACAGAGTGGTCTCTCCCACCCTGGGAATCACACACACAGAATCACCAGGTTGGAAGACACCTTCAAGATCATCGAGTCCAGCCCATGTCCCAACCCTCAACTAAACTAACCAAGGCACCGAGTGCCACATCCAATCTCCTTTTAAACATGTCCAGGGATGGTGATTCCACCACCTCCCCGAGTAGACCATTCCAATATTTTATCACTCTTTCTGTAAAAAACTTTTTTCTAATATCCAACTTATATTTTCCTTGGCGCAACTTAAGACTGTGTCGTCTTGTTCTGTCAGTTGTTGCCTGGATAAAGAGACCAACCCCCACCTCACTACAACCACCTTTCAAGAAGTTGTAGAGAGTTAGCAGTGTCCCAAGAGACTATGAGGTCTCCTTGCTTTGGTGGCCCCTATTTTATCCATTAACATCAAAGAGGGCCTAAACTGACCTCAGGGATTATTTGTCTCAGTAAATCCTAAATAATGATTAATTTTTAAAGAGCTGATACAGAGTAGCTGGGTGGCTCCCCTGACCTGCCCCAGGATGGTTCAGTCAGTAATAGATTTCATTTCCACTGCAGGGTCACCCTGAACAAGCGCCAGTCCTTGACCCTCTTCGGAAATGACATTTCCCCGGTCGTCTTGGAAGTGGAGTTCCAGACAAAGGACAGGCTCCGGTTCAGGGTGAGCCCTTGGGGGGTTGGAATCATTTAACCAAAGCACCACACGCTAAAGAGTGAGCTAACCTGCCCCCTGCTCACCTTGTTTTAGCTCTACGACCCCAACAAGCAGCGGTTTGAAGTCCCAATCAAGATCGATGGCCCTGGAGTTACTGCCGAAGAAGCCAACTATGAGGTTGAGTTCTCGGATGATTCCACGCACTTCATGATCAAGAGGAAAAGCACTGGCACCGTGCTGTGAGTATTACATGTGATTCATACGGCTTTTTGTAGAAATTAGGTGTGATGGGGCAAGCACTGTTTCCTCACACCCTGTTACTTGTGTCTGTGTGATAAGGGGTCAGAAGCAAAGTGAGTGTGGTGTAAAAGCAGATTTATGCCTTGTCTCCAAAGGACGTTCATTATTAATAGTAGTTTGTGCCTGTATAACAATTATCTATGTGCTTGTGTAAAAGTTTATTCAGTAAGTCAAATAACTTTTGAGGCTACAATTCCATGGCTTGGGATGCTGGTAGACTCAACTCATCAAAGCACTGAGCTAAGACCTCTGAAGTTTGAGGTACCAGGAGCTGAGCACCAAACCTCCTGACACTCTCCAGCAGCAGGTCTAGGAAGCTCAAAGCCACGGAGGCTGTTAGCTTCTAACTTCCACTGGTGTCAGTGAATGGTGTTGGCTCCAGTTTGTCCCTCTGCAAAAGTACCATTTCTATTCTCAAGCTAGTACTGTGAGTTTAACTTCAGCAAAAGCTCCCCTCACTAACAAATGTCAGCAGGTGTCATTATTTCCACTTTCCTTGGCTTCCACCAACACATCTCAGTGCATAATGGTACTTAGGAAGAGAGTCCCACGCAAGGTGCATTCCTGCCACCTGCTTTTGGGAATGCAGCAGTGAGCAATGTAAGGATGGCCTGACATAAGTGAGGCAAATAAGACTATACAGCCTCTAGAATGGTCTGCAGATGGAACCATCATGCTGGGTTTTTGATGAGCTGGCCATCCTTTTGAAATACAGTCTCATGGCATCCTTTACACACTTCATTGTAAAGTTTTCTTTATGCAGGCTATTGTAAATGATCTTATTATGCACTACTCTGATAACAAAAATCATTTAATTTCTAGTTAGATGTAACAGCTCTGTGTAACAGCAGGCTTTTGTTAAAGGCCCAGTTTTCTTCTCCTTGTAATAAGAGCTTTCTGTAAAGGCTTATTAATTGGAATGCTGATGTAAGGGGTGAATGCATAACAAGTGGCTAGCTCATGGCCCATTCCCATCAGCCCTCCTCACCTTCACCCAGACCCCAGGGGTCTAACCTGGGTTAGTCAAACTTGAGACATCCCAGCGAAGGGAAGGGGCCTGCCATGGGGCAGAGGCAGGGTCTGATCCGCTGAGCTGCCAAAGGCACAACTCCAGTGAGAGGCAGAGGAGCAGAAGTTGGTCCCCACTGGGCAGGCATCCAGAAGTGCACACTCACTGCCCTGCCCTGGGCCTGGGAAAGCCTCCTCTATTCCTCTCCATCTCTGTGTGCCCCAAGGCCTGTGCCCAGCAGCAGCAGAGGTGTGGGGTGCAGCAGGGCTGTGCTGCAGAGGCCGGGGAGGCAGAGGGCAGCCTTGGTTTGCAGCACCAGCACAGCACCAGCAGCAATGCTCTGCTCTCCAGCGTCCCCATGGGAAATCATACACTGCCTCCAGGCAGGTAAAGGAGTGCTCAGCCAACCCAGCCAACCCCAAAAAGAGGAAATTGTGGGTTAACATAATGCACAGATAATGGACTTTTATCCTTCAAGCAATGGTAAGGCTGCTCCCCAAATATTCTCACCAGCAGAGACACAGGATTTTGCATATAGAAAGGGAAATCATATGTTCCTGCGAATTCTTGTTTCATGTGAAATGGCACATCAGGTATTATAGACTGAAGGATCCTGTCAGAGAGCCATTCCTCTCACAGCTGAATCATATTTAGTTTACTTATATTCCCTGAGTGAGGAGAAAAATGCTTCCCCTTCATTTGTCTGCCTGTCCATCCTGTCAGAGTGAGGAAATCCAGGTGCTCAGAGATAGCTCCACAGCCTGTCTTAGAGGGATTTGCAATCTCCTTAGCCACCAAAAGAGCTGCACAGATGGAATCTTTCAAAGCAGGAAAGCAGGTTATATATCCTGGCCTAAAAGCCATGGGTGGCTGCATGTACTTTTCTGGTGAGGATGAACCTTCAGCAATCAGCATTATAGGAGCCTCCCCATCAGTGCTTGGGCCCAGGGGAGCACTGGTGGCATCTGGCATGTTAAGTAGCTTTTCGTGTTAGTTCAACCTGCCCAAAGGCAGGTTTGAACTCTAAAACCCGAATCTTTTCCTTTGGGCTCCCTCCAGAAGTGGGAGCAGCTGCTCCGGGGCACCCAAGCTCCAAGCTGCACAGCTGGTGGCCTCTGTGCCCGGGCCAGGTTAGGGCAGGCTGTGTGGGAAAACAGGCAAGTGCCTCACACCTGGAGGGGCTTCACCTCCTGTTTTAAGATGTGAATGGCCATGGCCTTGCTGTCTCAATGAACAGCTGAATCAATCATTAGTTTTCATATGCTCACAAACACTGCTCAGAACCTTTGATGAGGGCAGATAAAGCCTCTTCTACAGGTGCTGTAGTTGCACTCCCCAGGTATGGGTGGATAATAACTTGTGTCTGCACCAAACCAGGTCAGGGTTCTCTGCTGGACCTTTGAAATATCTCTGAAGAAGGCTTTCCCTTTATAAAGCAATCCCAGAACCTCAGAAATCTGTTTTGCATTATGCTTCTTACCCCTTGCTAGCAGAGCCATGCTAGCTGGATGGCCCACCCCCCAAAAAAGCTGGAATTCCCTCACGAACCCCAGGATGCTCTGGCACAGCTGACAGTCCACCTGGGGAGGGAGCAGCCTGTCCCCAGCAGAAGCAGGGTGTAGGTTTGGGTTGCTCCTTCAAAGCCCACCGCTGTATTTCCGTGCCCCCTTTCCGAGGTGCCGTCTGTCCTGCAGCCGTGTCTGTGTGTCTCTGAGGCACTGGGGTAGCTGGTGTCAGGCTCCTGTCTGTCTGCGTGATGGAAAACCCCAGCCCCGCTCTGCCACTCGTGCAAAGCCTCCTCCTTGGGAGGAATGGTTTCATTCCACACTGGAAACGCCACAGGGGAGAGGCAGAGGAGGCTTTGAGGTACCCTGAGTGTGCTTTCCTGGCGTTTCTCACTCTTGCTGCATGCAGGGAGGCTTTGCCGTAGCTGAGGTGCCCAAGGAGGGCAGGACAAACTCAGGGCTCCGTGTAATCACAATAACAGGCGAGAGGAATAAACTATGTGAGGGCAGAGACATTAACAGCTGATTGCAAACCTCATGCAGAGCCAGGAGCAAGAATAAAAGGCCAAGTCCTGCTACATTTTCAGCTTGCTCCAAGGTAATCAGTTGACAGCTGCTGCTTTGCCTGCATGGGGTGAAAATTAGACAGAGTCATGTAGGGAGATGATCCAGACACTGCCGAGGGCTGCCGGGACCCGGAGCTCTTGGGCTGCTTCCCTCTCTCCTCCCTTAATGCCTCTTGGCTTACTCCGTCTTACCTTTCTCCTTCTCATCCACTGCTGCGCTGTTCTCTGTCCCATCCCACCCTGCCTCCTTCTGCTCCTCTCATTCACCCTCTCCAAAGCTCCTGCTGTTTTGCCACTAGCCAGGGAAGGTCCTTTGCTGTGCCGGTAGCTCTCCAAAGCCTTGGGGTAAAGCAGTGCCACATCCACGCATTCCCTGGTGGGGTGCCAAGGGGATCAGATGAGACACAGGAACAGGCAAAGCATCTGCTCCCATCCAGTTATCAGGTGTTTTCTGTTTTCCACAAGAAAACGAGAAACCTTCATCTGATTTAAGGCGCAAGTCACGGATCTGAACCGTGTGGGACAGGGACTGGGGCCAGGATCTCCTGCCCCACAGGTGAAGCTCCCAAAATACCAAACTAGGTCCCATCTTTGTTGGGCAGTGGAGGCTGCAGGGAGCCCCTGCCCGCTCCCATCATGCTCAGAAAATGACTGTTTTGGGAAAATTGTTGTGGTGAGTGGAAAAATGTTTTGTCAAGAGTTTGGCTTTAGTTTAGTAAATTCTTGCTCAGGATATCCTGGTTGATCTTACTGCTCCAATGGGAAACTGTCCCATCATTGGCCAGGGCCCTACAGTAGTAAAAACAGGAGAGAAAATGCTGTGTTGTAAAAAGTCAGGTGAGGGAGATAAACAGCCCCTGAGTTGTTTTGTGGCTCATACACTCAGGTTAAGCTCTGCTCTCCTTCCTGCTCCTGCCACACTAACAACAGCAACCACTGGAGGAGGTAATTTCAAGTGTGAGCATGAAGGCTCCAAGAAACCACAGATTTTCTCAAGAAGAGAGAGTAAAAGGCTGGGAACTGTTTGCTTTAAGGCAGTGATAAATAACAAACACATGCTCATTTTGCAGTGTGTGATTACTCTGTGGGACTGTTGCCCCAGGGCAGCACTGACATAGGAGGCCTAGCAGGATACACATTCAAGCATAATAAAAAAATCATCTGTAGGAAAATAAAACCCCCAAATACTTTTGTCTCCATGGCTCACAACATCAGTTAATTCTATGAAAACAGCCAGAAACTTCCTCCATAAGCGGATTATTGCAAGACTGGCTCTGAGTGACATCTTATGCCTTCCTTTGTGATATCTGGTCTGGGCCATTCCTGGGGACAGGCTGCAGAGGGATGGACTAATGATTTGATTCTCCACTTTAATATCCTGACTTTTCCTTCATGATGTCACACAAATAATGGAAGACAGAACATTTTTGTGCCAAGCCAGATAGGGGCTACTTTCTATTAAGGATTTGGAATACTTTGTTTGCTATCACACATGGGAATACGGTGCACAAATAACCAAAATCTAATCAAGATTTTCCCTAATTTCCAAAAAGGCTGCTGCAGACTTCAGCTGCCTTTTTTTATTGATTGTGGTAGTGAGCACAGACACCACTTACCATGAAGACATTTTTACATAGGCAAGGCTATTGGAATGATTTATAATGCTGTTGTCTTAACTGCAGTTTTGCTGAAAGCAATGGGAGTAAATTGTATGCATCATGGGTAGCTTGGGCTTGTTCCTAGTTTGTAAGAGCCATTATTTTAGTCTTCTAATCATTAAGATTTATGTTACATAGGCAAAAAGTATTGTAGGTATATCACTTCGATAAGTGTTTTTCAGAGCAAAAATAAAGCATTGTATATCCAATGGCTTATAGGACATTTCCTAATATCCCAAGGGTGAAGACAGTAGAAGTAGAGCAGAACTCTGCCAGTAACTGTAAATATGCTCTGCCCTTCTTTTTTTTTTTTTTTAAATGTCATGTTTGTGGAAAATCTGTTGATTTCTCCTGCTGATTTTCTCCACCTGTCTGACAAATCACCTTTAAAGTAAGATAAACATATAAAAATTCATTCTTGGTGGGTCTTCTGCACTCCAGTGGTGTTCCAAGACTTACAGCTTATAAGGAATACAGCTGTTGTGAACCAGTGTGTTATGGTTTAACCCTAGCCAGCAGCTAAGCACCCCACAGCTGCTTGCCCACAGCAAGTCAGTGCTTCAGCCATTGCACTGCAGTTATTGGTCTCCAATAAACCTCAAGAGCAAAGGCATTCACACAGGTACAGCGTCGTGTCCAGTTCATATTACAACAGACTGATGACTGCACTTCTTGTGCTGCCTTTTAGTCATCCCCCTCAAACGTTGTGACAATGTTAGTCATAAACTCCACCTTTGACATGAACAGGATGTTTTATCTATCTGCCTACTCACCTTCCTTTAATACTGCTTCCTTGGTCCACTCCAGTTATGTTTCATCCTGGTGGCCAGTGGCTTGACTGCTGGGTGTGGGACTAGTTCTCTTGCTGTCCAAAAATGTTAATTTTTACAGAGACCTTTACAATCTGAGTTGGTTTTCTTTTTCCTGATAAGAGGCTAAAAATTAGAGAGGTTTACTCTTGAGTATAGTGCATGGTGTTTGGAAGAAAAGAGTGGCTTTTATCAATCAGACTTCTTGGAAAGGCAACAGCTGCCTGTTCACAGACAATGGCCCGGGTAGATGTGTGGTTTGTATCTCCATAGACAGGAGTGTTCCCACACACTAACAGGTTAAGACTTTTGGCAGTGAACGTGACTGCAGCTCTCACCTCTTGTGCAAAGAGAAGGGTTCTTGTCCCCACAGGCGAGAACCTTGTCTAACTGCTACTAGGGATTGAATTTTTGACAGTGAGCAACTGTTCATGTGTTTTTAGATTTTTTAGATCCCTTCTGTTTTCCGTCACGGTGCTTTTATGGTTTGTAGGACTCTTGGAGGAGAACCATGCAAATTCCTGCAGACATGATGTCATGTTATGCTCCCTCCTGTTTTGTTCTTTCTATCTATTTAAACCAGCAGGAGGGGAGGTGAGAGAAATACGACATTTTCTTTAATTGTATCCAAGGGTTTAAGGAATAACAGACATAATTTTTTCATTTAAATGATTGCTCTTTGCCAACACCACACAAGCGAACACGTAAAGTGGCACAACAGCTTGCCATGGTGCAGTGGAGAGCACAAGGACTTTGGAAGCTGCTTGGGAGAGGAGGCAGAGAGTGGTGCCAGGGGAAAACCTGTCCATGCTTTCCTCCAGATTGAGATGACATAATGATGGCCAGAAAAAAACAGAGAGTCATTACCAGCCTCTTTATGTCATGGCTAATCCTATATTTAGCACATAGCTGTGCTGGCACGCAGAGGTCTAGGGAAAGACAGGGCTGCTGGGGAGCAGTGCTGGTGGCCCAGCATGGGGAGCTGTGCTGGTGGCACAGCATGGGGAGCTGTGCTCGTGGCGGTGGCAGCCCCCGGGGAGCTGAGCCATGGAGGGGTGCAGAGCAGGGCACTCCTATGGCAATGCCATGCAGAAGGAGAGTGTGTGACAGTTGCCTGAAGGAATGCATGAGTCAGAAACTAGTTTCTCCACAACACGTGAAGATACGGTGAGGTAGAGGGCTTGTTCCCAGGGTTGTTGCTTGCACCACCCCAATGACCCTCCTGGTCAGGGAGGTGACTTGCTGAGCTGAAGGAATGCTTTAATGCCGTGGTAACACTAATTGTTCTCTTGATAGGAAATGTCAGTGCTCTCATGTGGGTACCACAAATGTACAAAGCCTCATGTCCTCTGAACAGACATCATGGAGAGTGCTCAATGAGTTAGGACTGATATTTAAGCTCTTACCAAAGCATTTTCCCTCCAGCATAGTTTGAGTTTTGCATAAGCCTGTGGCCTGCTCAGAGCAGTGACGCTTCCTGTCCTGGCACAGAGCAGAGCTGTGTGACACTCTCCTTTGGCCAGGAATATAGCTCCCTGTTCCTACATCCCTGTTCCTACATCCCTGTTCCTACCCAGCAACCGCTTCTTGCAGAAAGGCCCCTATTTGTCAAGGGCAGGATCTGATTCTCAGGGATATTTAGCATGCATAACCTTCCTGAAAGAAAATAATCTTTTTCAGTACTGCGTGTAGGTGGAGATGATGGAAAGGAGGGAGGGAGGGGTTCCTGCTGGCAAAAAAACAAATCAAGAGTTAAATGCAAATTCTTACTTTTCCTGCTTGTAAGAAAGGACAAATAGTCTTTTTAAGAAATACAGACCTTTTAGGACCTGTGCGTGATTTTGGATTTGTCTAAAACAATTTTGGGATAGCTTGTGCCTGCTTCTTGCATGGAGAGACAAGAGGGTGCCTTGAGCATCCCTGTGAGTGGCTGTCCTTACATCCTTGTGGGGAGAGTGGGCCAGCATGGTGGGAGCAGTGGTGCCCTCCCAGTCCCCCCAGCAGCAGGGACTTGTCCCCAGGCTGGAGTGCTGGTGGCACGAGTGGCAGGCCACTCACCAGAGCGCTCCCCTCATGGGGACAGAGCTGCTCCCCACCGACACAGCCCATTTTCTGTATCTCTGATTTACCTGTCAATGTGATCAACCATTTAATTTTGTCAAAATCATTGACAGAAGACCATTAAAAGGAGAGTTATGCCACTTCTATTCTCTATGGTTTGGGCTCATTTATTTTAATTAGCTGTAACAAATTCATGGTTAAACAAGGCTCAAGAGGGTGCTATCTAAATGACCTACTCATGGCATACACAGGACCATTAACAAAACACTTCTCCACAGCTTGACTATGTTCTCCTCCATCTAGCTTGCAGCTCATTATAGCTCTAGAGATAGGAAACAAAATGTAGCACCTAATTAAAATGTGAGCCTGTGTCCACAGATGATTCAATAGAAAGAAAGGCATTAAGCTGGTGAGAGAAGCAGGAGAGAATCATCACAATAAAAACATCTTGTTCAAGCAGAGTCTGGAGAAAGCTATGCCTCTATTTTAGGCACCTGCATGAAATTGAGGGTATTTAGGTCCTGATACAGCAAAACATTTAAAAAAAAAAAGCTGTTAAAATGTCTGTTGTTCTCATTAAGGATTCTGTACTCCACTGTGTAACAACAATTTTTAGCCTTTCACATTGGTTGTCATAGAAATAGCACAAGCAACCACTTATTTTGATAATAGATTTAAAATCTGTCTTCTGTTATTTTAGTTGTTCTTTTCAAAAATTTTATTGATGCTTTTTTTTGCATAAGTAGATGAGGTATCTTCAGTCACTGCAAGACTGAATTTAATGTGTTAGGTTAAGCACGTTAGAGGCATGCACAGAATTTAATGGATTTGCAATATTTTTATCCTCCAAAATACATAAAAAGTATAAATAGCCAGACACGGACTTAAAATGATACCTTCCAAAGAGAAGCAAACAAATCCTGTCTCCCTCTGTTTGTCACAGGTGGGACAGTCCCCTGGTGGATCTGTTCTTCTCCAACCAGTTCCTCCAGATCACCACCGCTGTGCCTTCCACTTCCGTGTATGGTTTTGGGGAGCACGAGCACCCGACCTTCAAGCACAACATGGACTTTGTTACCTACGGCATGTACACCAGGGATCAGGCACCAACGGTAATTCACTCTCTGCAGCGCTCTGTCCTAGCTTGTGTCACCAAAAGGAGGGGGCAAACATGGAATGTCACAAGCTTTGCAGGTGTCATCAGTTTTAAGTAAATGACAAAGCCGTGAATTGCTTTGAGGGAACTTTGAAACCTTTTCTCAGAAGCTTTCTCACAGTGCAGTTTTCAGAAAAAAGCATATTGTATATGCCAAGATCCTGCTTCAGGAAAGCTTTATATTTCATGTCTGGATCAATCCCTGTTCATCCAAACAAGCTGGACTTCAGCAGGACTCATTAGATATTTGGCTGAGCTGGAGTCAGTGGTTGATGGGTCTGTTTTAACTAGAGAAGTGATTCTTACTCATACGACTTTGAAGGGTTTGGCAGAATATCAAAGGTTTAACTGGGAAAGAGCAAAAAATTCCATTGTGATAAGGCAGAAAAAATAACTCTTTTCTATCAATTTGACTTCACACCAAATTAGATGAAAAAATCTCCAACCTTTCCAAATATGTCTCTAAGTATGAATGAATTTATTTCCTTGTCTGTGCATATGTATCTACCTGACAAAAACTATGAAAAATAGCAAAGTCAAGTCATACCTCATGTGCTGTTTATGTTTCAGTCATTTGCCAACCTCTATGGAGTTCACCCTTTCTACATGTGTGTGGAATCTGACTCCAATGCCCATGGTGTTCTCCTTCTGAACTCCAATGCACAAGGTAAAAAGTTCTATGGATTCCCTATATAGACTGCATGTAGGAATATGATAGATTAGTATGTATAAAAAACTGTTTTACTGATTGCTTTTTCAGTGTGATACAAATATGAGTGACTGCTCCCTAACTAAGCTTCCAGGAGTTGCTATAGAGTTTTCAAAGGGATTTCAGTAGAATGGCTTTCTAACAAATAATTTAGGCATTTTTTGGCATTTTCAGGGAAGATGCATGCTTACCTTTTTTTTTTTTTTTTTGATAGATGCAAATAGAGGGAAAGAAGAAGGTGGAAGTAATTTCCTCTGAGATTGGCATAATGAAATCAAATCAATTTAAGTTAGTCCTATATTATGTCTTTGGAGATAGTTTTGTACGTTGCCATGGTCACCTTACTGTATTAATCTAGTGGTATAATTTCAGAAAAGAGGAATCTTCACTCAGTCTATAAAATGAGTTTCCCCCAGCAGACAATGGCTTCCAATAAGAAGATTAAAATAGCATAGAGGAACCCTAAATACAAGCTTGTTGATCCTTCTTATATATATGAAACTGAGACAAATGGATCTATGCAATCTCCTCTGTGTGGGTTTCTGTGATTTATTGCTGCACAATGCCAGTCTGAAAGCAGAGATTACAGAAACACTGGGCAATGGCCTGCCTACCTACATGCCCTGTTTGCTCCTTCAGTCATACCCACAAGGCTCACAGGAGAGCCCAGCATGCACACACCAAGGATGGATAGGATAGGATAGGATAGGATAGGATAGGAGAGGATAGGATAGGATAGGATAGGATAGGATAGGATAGGATAGGATAGGATAGGATAGGATAGGATAGGATAGGATAGGATAGGATAGGATAGGATAGGATAGGATAGGATAGGATATTTCAGTTGGAAGGGACATAAAACATACTTACAGTACAACTGCCTGGACGCTTCAAGGCTGACCAAAAGCTAAACGTTGTTAAGGCATTGTCCAAATGCCTCAAACAGTGACAGGCTCAGCGCAGTGACAACCTCTCTAGGATGCCTGTTCTAGCATTTGGTCATCATCTCAGTAAAAGAAATGCTTCCTAATGTTGAGTCTCAGCCCCCCCTGATGCATTCTTGACCCATGTCCATGTATAGTGCAGAGATGGTTTGTACTGAATCCCCTTTTTTTTTTTCCCTTTCAGATGTTACTCTGTCTCCAAACCCTTCCCTGACTTTCCGCACTATTGGAGGGATCCTCGACTTCTATCTCTTCATGGGACCGACTCCTGAGAACGTAGTTCAGCAGTACACTGAGGTTAGTGGAAAAGTGCATATGGCACGTGGATCAGTGCCTGGTAACAAAGTCCTGTCCGTGTCTGGTAGTATCAGCACGTAGTGCAGTCAGGATTTTGTCCTGATCTGTTCATACAAAGCCACAGCTTCAGCTCCATGGGAAAACTGGCGTATGCTCCAGCATCTGTGAACAGTCTGGCTGAGTGTCACAGTCTGGCTGGGTGTCACAGGCTGGCTGGGTGTCACAGGCTGGCTGAGTGTCACAGGCTGGCTGGGTGTCACAGGTTGGCTGGGTGTCCAGTGCAGGTCTCCAGCCTTTCCTGCAGTGTGTCAGGATGGGGTGCAGGAGTATGCGGAAGGGATGCAATGATTAGAAAGAAATCTGTCTAAGCTTACTCCTCTCTGGGCTGTCACAAGTTCTTCAGTCTTTGATGTGTGACATGACTGCATTTTGACACTGTGGGCTGAGAAAACAAACTAGGCAGAGCACAGATAGGAATATTTGGGAACTTTATGTGAGCTGGATTTCAGAGATGTTGAATGGACTTTAAAGTTTTCAAGCCTTTATTTGCCAGTGGAATCACTTGTCAGTTTTGGAGCCTATTTTTTACTACTGAAATCAGCCTGTTTTTAACTAATTAAAACCCATGTAATTGCATTGGAGAGCACAGATGTGCAACAATGCATTTACTGCTGTCTCACGGAGTGTAACTACTTGCTATCCAGTTTCCCAGAGTTTTCCACAGAAGTGAGAATACACATGCAAATTGCTGTCTTGGAAGTGTATATGCAATTTTTATCTAGTGAGGACTGTGCAGAAAAAAGTAGCAGATAACAGGTTTTTCCTGGTCACTGAATGGTGCCTCAACCTGGCCTTTGCACAGAAAATTGCCACCTCAGACCCAAGCTACATGAAGAAATCAGTGCCAAACCTAAAGAGTGAGGAGCAAAGCTGAGAAGGGCAATGTTACTGTGGGAAGGGGGGTCACTGTGCAGGCCCTGAGGCTCAGGCTGCAGCTGGAAGCACTGAGCAGTAGGGAATCCCAGAGCCAGGCACTCAGAGCTGGGTTCTGGTTTGGTGAAGGAAGGGATAAAACTTGCTCATGCTGTTGTTTTGGGAAGGCTGGGTCTTCTCCGGGGTGGTGGGGTCTGCTCGACCCTCCTTTTCCAAGCGGAGGTTCAGGTGCTACCTCCCAGAGAGGTGGGAGGCTGGCAGTGCCCCTCCGTGTCCCGGAGCAGGAGTGACTGCTCTGTTGCTTGGAGGTTTCCAGCTCCCTCTGCACATCAGCCCCACCAGGTGCCTGTCTTGGTTTAACCCCAGCTGGCAACTCAGCCCCACACAGCCCTTGCTCCCTCCCCCTCAGTGGGATGGGGGAGAGAATCCAAAGGGTGAAAGTGAGAAAATTCGTGCGTTGAGATAAAGACAGTTTAATGGCTAAGGCAAAACTGTGCTCAGAATTCATTCACCACTTCCCAGGGGCAGGAGGGTGTTTAACCACCTCCAGGACTTGGGGGAGTGTTTGAACCTGTGACTGTTACTGGGGGAGACAGCTGCCATCCCTCCAAATGTTCCTGCTGAATATGAAGCCACGTGATATGAAACATCCCTTGGGTCAGTTGGGCTCAGCTGTCCTGGCGGTGTCCTCTCCCAAATCCTTGTGTACCCTCAGCCTCTTCGCTGGTGGTGTGGAGAAAGGGGCAGAAAAGGCTTTGACTCTGTGTAAGCACTGCCCAGCAAAGTCAAAAATACCCCTGAATTATAATCACTATTTTCAGCACAAATCCAAAACACAGCCCCATACCAGTTACTATGAAGAAGATTAACTCTATCCCAGCCAAAGCCAGCACACACCATCTCTGATCCCAGTGCCACAGAACAGCTAGCAACTGGGTTTTTAACTCACATATGGGTAATAAAACCAGGGGACAAAAAAAGAGGGGGGGGAAGTAAAGCAGCTCTCCCCAAGGCTGGTTTGATCCCCATTTCAAGGGAGTTAGTGCAGCAGTACAATGGAAATTAGAGCTATCCCTGTTTCTTTTAAAAGTCTTTTACTGTTGTTTGGAGGCAGCATTTCTGCAGCTTAGCAGGTGGTCAGCAGCTGAAAATAAAATGAGGGAGTTCTCACTCCCCAGCTGATGGGTAGTGGCAGCTCCCTTTCCACCCCTGTCTCTGGAAGTGGAGCTGGAGCGAAGAAAACAAGGTAAAGGAGAGCAGTGGGCGTCTCCTAATGAGACATGTCACATGCCAGGACAAAAAAATCCTGTTCTGTATTCTTTGAGCTTGCGCTCAACTCTCTAGGGAATCTTAAAGAATGCGTGTTAGTAATTTCACTGTGAAATAATAACTTCTTCAGTAAACATCCTGAAATTCCAAGGTCAAAAATGTTACAATTACCATATTATTAGTCTCTAGGGTAATAATTTGGCTTTTATGTACAAGATACGTGGGAAGGTGAAGGAGACAGAAAAGACTTTAATTCCAGTTGTATTTTCTGTCACACTGAGAGGACTTTCCCATATAGTCATTGTCATGCTGTAGGGAAGGAGAAGGGGTAGAAAGGGGAAATGAGTGGAGGGGAAAGGGGAAGTGGTGTTTTGGGAGCTCCTGGCTGCAGGGGACCCTGGTGGAGCCAGGCTGCACTGCTGCAAGGAGCTTTTCAGGGGAATGGCCCCTGCCTCCCTCCTGTGCAAGCATCTGCCCCAGTCTGCTTTTCGCAGGCACCACCCACCGTGTCTCTCCAGGATGTCCCCACTGGTGTGGCAGGGTGGCCAGGGGCACAGCTGGTGAGAACAAGGGCTGGTATTTCCACAGCAGAGTGCTTTACACCTTTCTCAAATGTTCTGTGCCCTTGCCTTCAGTGCCACTTCAGTATCTGAGCAGCCTTTGTGCCATGCTACGCTTGTTTCTGCGAGATGTTTAGGAGCTTAGCTCTGCTCTTTGCTTTCCTGTGGCTCCCTCCAAATCAGTACATTAGGACAGCTTTGTAACCAAGCTCTTTATTTGGTCTCTGGAATGTGCAAGGTTCCCCCACACACCTCTCCAGGTTGCCACCAGCACCCAGGGTGAACCACAGACGCTTGGCCAGAGCTGCTGGGTCCAGGCTATGCCGAGAGCAGGGCTCTCTGTATGGTGATGTGGGTTCACTGCAGCTGCCCTGCCAGGGCCCCCAGCCTCCCTGTGCATCCTTGGAGTGAGGACAGGGAGCAGCAAAAGCTGTGGTGGCCCTGGCTGCCAGCCTGGCCCAGGATAATGTGCTTTAAATGGGCTCCAAGAGTGGGGCAGGCGGTGGGAAGGGAGGAGAGGGCTAAACGCTGGTACCTCTGTCCCTCTGCTGTGTCCTGCACGGAGCAGAGGTGAGCTGTAGGATCATCCTGCCAGTGGCACCGGAGTGCCACAGCAGTGGCAGCAGCTGTAGGGTATGTGCTGGGCTTAGTGCCACGGGAAGGAGAAACCTCCAGCTCGATTCTTCTGCTGCCTCCTGTCCCTGAGCCCCACTGTGTGGGGCGTTGGTCCTGCCACGGCTGAGATGGTCCTGTACAGCTCTCCAGATATGACAGTGATCACATTTTTCTCCTGCTGCAGAAGAGGTCTGGTGTAGAACTGTTACGTAACACAAATCTCACTTTTAATGGCAAACACCTCGGTTTGCAGGAGGGTGAGAAAAGGCAGTAATAAGCTGAAGAGTTCAGGCACAGAGCTGAGCCTTGGCTGAGGCTCTGCAGTCACACCTAATACCAGACCAGCACTGCCCAGACCACTGGTGGCCTTTCAGAACACACCAGCAGTGCACAGCAGTAGTGTATGAACTCCACAACAAGACACTCAGGAAAGTTAGGGTTCAACACAGGGATATTTAATAGCTCTTGGATAGAGTGAACGCCATGAGTTTGTTATTTTATCACAAATTATCCAATAACAAGCTGCACGTGAGCATACTGCCTGTCTCCTAGTTGAGTGTTGAGAGAAAATTGCTGGTTTGCTTCCTCCTTACAGAAGTGTGAGCTCGTTACAGGTGTAAGGGACCTCAGGAGGTCTCTAGTCCACTCTTCTATTTGAGAGGTAGCACAAGGAACCTGCTTGTACCTAGATTTTATCACAGCTGATTCAGTGAGGGTCTTGCAGCTGAACTCATGGATCCCTCAAGAAGGAATGAACGACTGATAAATGTTTTGTGCAGCAAAGAACAAGGTTTGAAGACCTTGGCATTGAAAATCCTTAAAATTTTTGTATTCCTGGGGTTGTGAGCATCTTCTTTATGGTTCAGCAGCTGCAGGGCCTTTCTTCTTGCTCTCCTAAGTCAAAGCTCAGCTTCTGTGAATGGATTTTGAGTGAAGATTACTCTCTAACCAACTACGTGCCCTGCTTGCCTTATCTGTAGGGGATGAGCTGGATACAGATACCTGGGCCATAGGAGCACCTGTGGAATTTAGCCATTGTGTGACTACAGAAACACTATTTCTGTGTCTAAACCCAGAGCATTAGCCCACTTTTTATAGTTTCCTCCTATAACTCCTCTTTGAAGAAAGGGAGCTGAAGCAAATATCAAGCTCCAGAAATAATTTTGTATGGATAATTAGGGGGCAAGATTAGCAATCTGCATTGCTAGAGATCTCAAATCCTTTGTGAGCATAGGAAAGAGGATCTGTGTCCAGCCTCTGTGATATATAATCCTGTGATATAACTCTGCAACCACCTCTCTCATCAAAGTCTTTGGTCATAGTTAACAGAATGGGATCCTGATTTATTCTAGAATTTATAACTTAGTTCATGTCATTCATGCTCATATTAATAATGTTATTGGTCCGATAATCCAACCCAGGGAAAATGAATGCAAACCACCTGCTCCCTAGACACAGATTTTATCTGTTAGATATACTTGTCTCCACTAAACTTCGTTCTTACTGCAAAATGCTTCCAGTGTGCCTCCTGGATACATCAGTTCATCAGCTAAAAAAAGTGAAAAAAAAACCATAATGCCAAGTTATGTGAACATAGAAAAACTAACAGCAAACTTATTAAACACCAGGAGTTATTTAAGAAGCAAGTGCAGGAGGAATTCTGGAAGAGAAAACAGGATCCTTTTTTTTTACTGTTTCTGCACTACCATACCTTTGCTATATTTTTTTTCTTAGTTTGGATACCCCATATGTTTGCTGTTTCTGCATTTTCCTCCCTCGGTTCCCCTGCCATAGCCCATCTACCTTTCCTGATTCTATGGGAGTCAATTTTGCCAAGCAGGCTTTCTCTGCCTGCTGCACTTTATGGTCATTTGTATGCAGAATGCAATCTATATGAATTAACTAGATCCTAAATATATATCAAATCCAACTTGAGTTTTCAGGTTTGTAAAATTACATTCCTGCCTCAGCTGATCCATCTGTGAGTGGGTACCATATGTCAGTTACTTTATCAGGAAGCTTCAGGGGGATCCATTAGAGAGAGTCTGCAGCATAATTAGAAAAAAGAACATTTGTTTTCCCAGCTGCCCTGTTTTCATCCTTCCTCTTCAAATGTTCTGCTGGTTTCAATTAAGCTCACCATAGATGCACCAGCCTGGTGAACCTGGAGAACTAATTGCTTAAAAAACTTAATATTTTCCTTGCAAGGTGGATACTTTTCTGTTGGTTCAGCTGCAATCGCAGACTCCTCAAGGGATGCTGTCACAAAATGCCATCTCTCTCTGTGGTCACAGTGACACAGCACCATCCCTAGGGGGTGAGCAGGTGAACCTCAGCAGCCCCAGCCCTGAGGCCGTGCCCTCTGGGAAGGGCCCTGACACCAGAGGCCACAGCTCCACCCCCGGCCCTGCTGTGTCCACCTGGATGCTTGATGGGATGTGGGGGAAGAGCAAATCCCCATCCAGCTGTTGAAATGCTGTTGGTGCTGTCCTGGGCTGAGTGTCCCGCGGTGTCACAGGACCCAGAGCAGGGCTGCCCAGCAGCCCCCACTGCCTCTGCCCAGGCTGATCGCCCCTTTCCCATTTCCCAGCCTGCTTGGGACGAGGCAGCAGATGCCATGCAGACATCCTGCCAGGGCACAGGGCTCTGCATTTATCTGCAGGATTAATATTTATCAGCCAGTTTTCCCTATTTCTCTTGTCCAAGATGAGAAGCCTGTGCACAAAGCATTTGATTTCATTAGGGAGTTCTTTGGTTTTGGTCTGTTTTTTTAACCTTGTTTGTGGAGGTCATTCTCTGTTTACAGTAGGGAAAGCAAGGGCAAAATATTCATCTGCTTTAGGAGCACAAAATGGTGGGTGCACAAAGCTCATCTTGCAGCCTTTGCTGGTCTAAAACAAGCTGTGCTGCCTCCTCAGATGGATTTATCCCTAACATGATGAGTATGGATGTGACAGAGAAGACTTCTTGCCCTGAGGCCGTGCTGTGCTAGACACCTTGGTGCTGGCTCTCGGGGTGTCTGGGAGATTGTCCTGAGCCATCATGCTCCATTCAGCTCTCCACAGAAAACCCCAGCAGAGCTTAAAAGATGCTCTGGTGATCAGGCATGTCCACACATGCTGGAAAAAGCTAATGACCTGTGCAAGGAGGCAGGATAGCACCAGGGTAGTTACAGCATGTCTCTGCCCATCGGCCTCCCCCTACCTGGCAGGGATGACCTTTGCCTGTCCAGGGCCTCTCCTGGTGAAGGCACGGCAGCATGCAGTGAATGCTGAGTGCTCCTGTGGCAGGAGCACACTGCTGAGAGCTGCTCTGGCTTCCTCTGAAGGGCGCAGCCTCCCGCTGAATTGGAGAAGGAGGTGCTGAGGAGTTATGTCTGGTGGGACAGGACAAACAGCAGGTGTGTGGGGCAGCCGTGCTGGTCAGCCAGAGCATCCCTCCTGCAGAGACCTGAAGCATTTACCTCTCCACTTGTTCTGGCCTCCTCATGTTGTTGCTGAGGTGAAACAGCAGCATCCCAGCAAGTGAAAGCACACTGTAGCCAAATTTGTAATGCTTAGTGCTTAGGTTTGACTGTGTGTTCCCAAGCCTTTCTTGTTTGGAAGCAATTTACCCTGTGTGTTCCCCAGCTCAGGTGCATTAAAACATCCTTGGCTTTTCTCTGCCTCTCTCCCACATCTAGTTTTCTGTCTGATGCACTTTGTTCATCCGTCTACTGATGCATTAGCATCCCTGATGTATTTTAGAGCAATTTCAAGGTCAGCATTGCTTTCCCAGGTCAGACTCTTCCTGGAAAAAATCCCATAGGAAGGTGTGCCTTCATGCAATGCATCTCCAGAGAGCTTAGCAATGCAATAGATACAGAGTGCCAGAAGTGCCTTGTTTTATTTATTTGGATTAGATGGGGTTTAGCTGCCAATATGCAAGTTTTGTTGGTTTTCACTTCTTGACATAATTACCTAACTGTGGAGATCCACAAGGAAATAAGGGAGGAACAATCATTTAGCCAAAGGGGGACAATAACTGCAGCTGATTAATAAGTCATGGGTGGTTACTAGATACCAGATTTCCATGTATTGCCTGCAAAGGTGTTAGCAACACAAATCAAAGGTTTGTTTCATTGGATTTAACTGTAGCAAGGATTTCAAGAGATGTCGCCCAGAAAACAGCGGTGTGTACTAATGAGGCAAAGTCAGATTTCAGCTTATTTGCAGAACAGACACATCGTGATTGCACGCTGCTCATCCCAGGTTACCACAGCAGCTCTCACTGGGGGAAGCAGAGCAGGATGCCTGGCTTTCCTGTGCTCTCAATTGAGTTTCCTCATGCCATTTACAGATGGATTACATTCAGACAGTGGAAATCAAATATTTATAAAATCATATTTGACTCATTACCTTGTGTTTCAGTTGAGAATTTCGGGACCAAACAGTAACTCGGACCTCAAAGAGGGTTGTCAGTGCCTGGCAACACAAGGCTGTGGGCCAGCAATAACAGTAGTGAGCCATAAGTAGCTGAATTTCATCAGGTTGGTGTGTAAA
This sequence comes from Origma solitaria, assembly GCA_013397895.1. Taxonomy (NCBI): domain Eukaryota; kingdom Metazoa; phylum Chordata; class Aves; order Passeriformes; family Acanthizidae; genus Origma; species Origma solitaria. Next base: position 620,961 of record VZRL01006879.1, on the reverse strand, counting down.
TATAATTAAAACTTCAGAGAACTCAAATAAACATCAGACTCTTGATGAGTTAGTTCAGCTGGATAGAGCACGAGAAGTTTGCAAAGATTATATTGATGTGTGTTGTTGGAGATTTGCCTTCTGTTGACCAAGGGGCTCGTGGCTTGCTGTGGATCAGGTGCCATAAGGATCCACACTGGATTTGTGCTGGCATGTGCCCTGCTAGTGACGGCACGTGCTGCTGTGCAGAGGCTGAGACCACATTTAACATCAGCCTGGCTTTTATACACCGTGTCCTCCTTGGGCGTGTTCTTAGAAGTGATGCTCAGCGTGGGTGCTGCTTGGAGCCTCGGTGAAGGGCAAGGACCCACCAGGAGAAGCACCAAGCAGGCTGTGCTGAGAGCCACTCGGAGAAAGGAATGGGTGTTAAACGGGGGTTAAATGATCTGGAAGCCTCTCCTGGTGTTTCGGAATAACTTCTTTTTGTCTCAGCCCCTGCATTTGTGCGTTGCTCTTCCCTGCAGGCCATCGGACGCCCCCACATGCCAGCCTACTGGTCCCTGGGCTTCCAGCTCTCCCGCTGGGGCTACAACAGCCTCGATGTCCTGAAGGAGACTGTCGAGCGCATGGAGCACTACGACATCCCATATGTACGTATGGATTTTTCATTGTGTGTGCTAATCTCACAGTCTGAAGTGAGGTAAATAAAATTGTAGTAGAGGAAAAATAATTCTTACAAAGGGAATTGTGGAATAAAAGGACAGTCGTAATCTTATGTAGTGGCTTTGCATGTAATATCTGCACAATGCTTAAAACAACTTTTAAAGAGGGCTTTGAACATGAGGTTTAAGTGCTGCTCTTGGCTGCATAGCAGGTGATTCTGGTGTGGATTTGCTCTTGTGCAGTATGAGGTGCTAGCATTTTAAAAATAAATAAGGGTACTCTTGATGCAGATCACTGCAGAATAGTTGCTAAACTAGGACTTCTACATTTTCATGTAGTCCATTGCTAGGTTTGCAATTACAGTCTCTCAGGTTTCATTTCATACTTTAGTTGCTTTTTAGAAATACAGTTGCATACATTCTGATTTCTCTATCAAATGCTTCAGTCATAGAATCATAGAATAGTTTGAGTTGGAAGAGACTATTAAAGGCCATGTAGCCCAACCCCCCTGCAATGAGCAGGAACATCTTCAACTAAATCAGATTGCTCAGAGTCCCATCCAACTTAATCTTGAATGTTTGTAGGGATGGGGCATTCACCATCTCTCTGGGCAGCCACCTCACTGTAAAAAAATCTTTCCTTTTCTCTAGTCTGAATCTACCCTCCTTTGGTTTAAAACCATCACCCCTTGTCCTATTGCTACAGACCCAACAAAAAATGTCTGACCCCAACTTTCTTAAAAGCTCCCCTGAGGTATTTAAAGGCTTCAATAAAACCTCCCTGGAGCCTTCTCTTCTCCAGGCTGAGCATCCCCATCTGTCTCAGCCTTTCCTCAAAGCAGAGGTTCTCCAGCCCTCTGATCATTTTTGTGGCACTCCTCCAGTCTTTCTCCAACAGATCCATGTCTTCCCTGTGCTGAGAACTCCAGAGCTGGATGAAGTATTAATGTAGTTTTTTACTTTAAAAATGTTTAGGATGTCCAGCATTATGATATTGACTACATGGACCGTCGCCTGGACTTCACCTATGATAAAGTGAATTTTGCCGGTCTGCCAGAGTTCTTGAAGGACATGAAGAAGAAAGGAAAGCACAACGTTGTGATTCTGGTAAATTAATGATGTTGCTAATTATTTCTCCACTTATAAGAACTATTCGCAGCATAGCCTTCGTAGCAGTACCTAGGTGCTAACGCAGGTGTACTATTGCAGCAGATTTTCCATTTTCTCATTTGTTGAGAAGAGCTGAAAAACAATTTCTCACAGATTTAATTTTTGAAAGTGTCGCCTTTATTTGATATCTGTGTGCCAGTACCTTCTCTAAGACCAAAACATTAATTCTCTGTCACATTTTCCCCACTCAGTTATGAGAAATTTTTCCTCTGAGTCGACATAGGATTCCTTTCATGCAATTCTTTCCCTGAAAATGAACAAATTAACTTAACACAGATATAAAAATAGTTTAATAGTTGAAAAAAATCTATTTCTAATCACTCTGGAAGCTTCTAATTACAATTCATGTTGCCTTGTACTTACTTTTTATCTAAATCAATGTGAGAGATGGTTACTTGCATGAAAATTTCTGGAAAATTAATGTAGAATGTCTTACCAAAACTGGTGTATGGCCAAATGAATTAATATGGGTAGAAGTGGAAACTGGAGTTTTCCCATCTTCCCCAGTAAATTTTTCCAACAAGACTTGCTGTTTCTCTCCAGCACTTCCCCGTACATGTCCTTGCACCAAAATGACTCTGTCACAGCAGCTAAGTAAGCACCAATGGTTGCAAGGAAACTGGAGACCAATCTAATTGAAATTTAAATAAAGATCTAAATAAATTAAGAAATTAAATAAAATCCCTTGATAAATTCACAAGATCTTGCTCTCCAGGGTCCCCCAGCAGCTTAGCACTAGGAGGGCTGCACTCCCCAGGGCTGGCTGCAATTTGTTCTCCATAACCACTGGGCACAGGATAAGAAGAAAAGCATTTTAAATTGCAGCAGGACAGATTGAAGGCAAACATTAGGATGCAGCTGCCTGTCTGTCAGGTGAGCTGAGCAGCAGAGAGCTGTTGGGGCCGGGGTCCCTCCCAGGTGGGGACTGTGAACAGATGCACCCAGGATGGCTCAGGCTGAGCTGACCTGCAGCCACAGGGCGAGGACAAGGACATAATCCTGCAGAGTCCTTTTTGCTATAACTGTGGGACTTTTTGCTATAACTGTAGTTTTGTAATCTGTTTTCCGCCAAAATGGTCAGTTAACATCTTTCATTTGGGTACTGCTGTTCTTACTTAGCTCAAGCTGCCAGTCTCTCATCCTTCTATTTTCTTTCTTGATACACTGATTCAAACAAATGTATTCTACCTCAGCCTTTTTTTGCTAAGCTAAACAAACATATTTACCTACATTATATTGATGGCTCATGCTTCTAAGGAGACCAGTTAATCCAACTAAATCATAACGGACAGGTCACTAGAGTATGGACCCTAAGTCAGTCTAGTCCTTTTAAAATAAAGGGCCATGTTCGTCTTCTTGTCCTGGGGATGCTGTCAAAGGCTTGTGGAGAGAGAGACTGAACAGCAGAGTCTAAATTTTGGTACAGTTGCTCTTTCACTTGTGCTGGTGTACCTGGAGTCAAGATAAGCAAGAGCTACTGCAGTTTCCTCATCTAAAAATCACACTATCCCATCAAATAGATAAATTAAGGCAGAAGTGCCTCGCTGTCCTTATTTTTTACTCCACAATTTGTTGTAAAATTTAGAATGTGACTGAGGATGGACTTGTCAGCCCCACAGGTATCTATATCAATGTTTTCTTTTTCACTGGGAGTTTTCTGTTAGTTTCTTTAACAGTAAGATTGGCTAATCTTCACTTTGGTGTACTGTAATTACTCAACTAGTGTCTTGGAAAACCTCTAGTAAATGGATTTGGAGAATGGATTCTGTCTGCCCCCTCTCAGAGCACTTTGGTCACAAGCAAAGTGCAGATCCTGGCAGCCAGGAGTGTTAGCACTGGTGACCTGCCCGAGGGTGGGACCCTGAACTCAGCTGTGCCACCATCGCTGGGGTGGCTCTGCCACAGCTCCAGGAGGTTGTGTCCCCATGATTGCACCCAGTGCTGAGAGCCCTCTGTGGCTATGGTCACCTTGAGAGCAGAATTGCTCCACTCCTGGAGCCTCTCAGGGCAGCTCTTCAGCACTTCTCTCTCCTGATCTCTTTCGGAGGCCACCTCCATTTGAGGGAAATTGTGACTTAGGGTCGGCCCTTGGTCATCATTGTTGCACTAAATAATGTGCATGTTTCAGCTGTGTCAGAACAAATATATTCTTTAGAAACAAAGAAGTTCTAAAGTAACAGTGACTACATTGAAAAACTATAAACGTTTTTACTAAAGAGGATCTTTAATGAAAGACCTTGTATACCATCTATTAAATAAATATAGAAAAAGCTAGGAATGTCATGACTGACAAAATACCTAAAGGTCAAGAGCATCATGATTCAAAATAATGCTTGATATCTTTAACATTCTAAAGTCCATCTCTGTGAGCTGTAGAGGCTAAAATTTCCAGTGATGATTTTTCATGGGTGTGCATCAAGATCTGTGTTTGGGGCCACAGGTGGAAGCGCATCAGTCTGGGGCAGTGCTGGGGGCTCCCAGGTCCTTAGGCAGTCAGTTGGAGTTAAGGATGCTCAACACTTCTCCCCAAGATGCTAAAAAGATGAGTTAGGGAAGATTTAACAGGCATGAAATTCCTTCCCCACAAACAACCCTTGCATGCATAGAGAGCTTTTTTCTCTTTAGGGCAATACTAAACCTGCATAATATATTAGATTTATGCACTGGAGTAACCTTTCAGCTGAAGGAAACCAGAAGTTTGGATTAGGAGTAGATAATTAAACTGACTTATTCTAGCCTTCAAGTCCCTTGAGAGACATCTTTACCACAATTATAAGATAATTATTGCAGATGGACAGTTTTCTCTTTTGCAAAGTTAGACTACTGAACAAGTTAAAAATGTAATGGACGCTTACAGTCCTTATGGAGGTGACATTAGAGTTAGATGGTTAAAGTTAAACAGAATTTTGCACATAAAGGTTAAAGTTAAACAGAATTTCACACTTGAATTAGGGATTTAGCTGTAGCTTTTCTTGTTGAGGCATGGAAGAATATGCTTCCCTCACCAGGGCTATAGTTATCAGGGAGCTCACAAGTAAATCAGGCAATTACTTCAGGTATTTAAATGAGCTTTAAAACAAGCCTTTAAAGAAACTTAGCCATTTGGGATCTGATATTTTTTTCTTCTTAAGACATTTATTAGTTATACTTCTATCACATTTTGATTGAAGTTCACTTAAATTATTGCACAAGCTATAAGTGAATGGAAGAATTGTTTCAATGGTGTTTTTCTCCATTGTGTTTCATAACTGAAAGGTTTTGCCTAAAGCAGAACCTGAGGACACAAGATTTTCTAAGAAAAAAAGTAAAGAATTCCCTTCTAAAATGGCTGCAATCTTTATTGCTTTTAAAAAACACAAAGCAGATAGCTGTTCCTAACTGGGGATGTATTGCAAAGTGCACTTACCTCCTTTTGGTTGCAGCTGACTGCTGAGCAGAGCTGCAGAACATCTCTTCATTCGCTGGAATCTCAAAGTATTCCTAACTTTATTATTTCCAGCACGGTGGGCCTCTATCACGCCCGGGAGCTGATCAGGCTCCCTTTGGATGAGCGTCTTGGCTACTGATGGCCATCCTGAGGCAGAGAAGTTGTTGGTGTCAGTATCACTGGCAGCAGTGGGAGGTGGTGACCCCCCCAGGCAGTGAAAAGGGGCAGGAAGGACAAGTTATGGGGTGTAAAATGCTGTGGTTTTGATGCCTGGGGAAAGCAGAGCTGCAAGGCTCCACAGACAGGTGTGAATTTGGTTACTCTGCATCAGGCTGGCATAAAACACCCTTGTCCAACATTGGTTTGGAATGGAGGGCTAAGAGGGCCCTTTCGAGGTTGGATGTGCCCAGCTTCAAGCCCCTGGAAAAGTTTTAGTTATTCCAGCATTGATCTGTTGGTGCTGAGGCAGTGAGAATAAGGACTGGCTTGGAGGAAACGCAGAGGTGCTCAAGTGTGGGAATGCCCAGCGTAGCACCCGGCCACAGCAGAGACTTTGGCGGGGGGAGAGTAAAATCTAGTGCTTCTCTAAAATAATTTCAACATAGAAACTCTCATAAAAAATAAACATGAAGGTATTTAATAATTCCACATTGTTTTTGCCGTACACAAGAAATACTCGGGACATATCCTTAATGACTTTTTCTAAATTATTATGTGCTCTCAACTCTTATTAAATTTTAACGCTGTTTTCTTCCAATATTTTTGCAATCAGCATTAAGAACATAATCCAAATTTTTCTAAAATATACAAATAGAAGAGTAATTGTTACCTCTGGGATTTCAATAAAGGCAGTGTGATCGCTGTTTTCAGGACCCTTTCATCACCAAGGATGAGGAGCCAGGCACTTACAGAGCTTATGAACTTGGCCAGCAAATGGGAGTGTGGGTGAACAACTCTGATGGCGTAACTCCTGCTGTCGGGCAGGTGGGTTTTTTAATTTTGTGATGCATTTGGTCTAGTGCTGCTTTAAAACTGTAAAGCAGCAGTGTTAGGGAAATGAGAAAATAACCAGGATTTACATGTGTAACCCCTAGGCCTGGCCTCCTGGAGATTCTGTGTTTCCTGACTACACCAACCCCAGCACCGTGGAATGGTGGACCCAGCTGTGCCTGGAGTTTAAGGATGTCCTTGACTACGATGGGATCTGGATTGTATGTCTCATTATATCTGCCCTCCCTTCTTAAAAAAAAAAAAAAGAAAATGAAGATTTTCACATGTGTTACTCTCTTTATTAAAGGATATGAACGAACCATCCAATTTCATGAGAGGCCAGTATCCTGGATGTGCTGATAATGAAATCAATAATCCTCCTTACACTCCTAGTAAGTATAATAGTATAATTTCTTTGTCAATATTTATTTTGTTTGTTTCTTTGTTTTTCTTGTTTGTTTTGTTTTAAACCTGGACAGGCTATATTTTAGGAGGGAAAAAAAACCCGTTAATTTTCCATCTGTTCCTGCCTGCTCTGTATGTTCAGTTACATATTTGTTCAAGACTCCAGTGGCTCAGCTTTGATGGAGTATCAAAAACAATCCCTTTCCTCTGTCCAAGGATCTGCCTCGTAATAGGAATGGAAAAATGACCTTTCCTGCCATTCTCTGAGCAGCTGGTCCACATTTTAAAAAGGACAAGATACCTATATACTGCAATTCAGCTACACACTTATGGAAGGAAGTAACGCTGCTACCTTGCCCCTGCTAGTCTCAGAGATGGGCAGTCTCTGCCTTCTCCACAAACTATGACAGGGGAGATGGCATCTCCCTGGTGCCTTAGTTCAATATATTTCCTTTTTCATAGGAAAGAAATTTTCACTGTGTTACTAGAAATTGGCTAAAAATAAGTTTTAAAATGTCTAAGCCTATGGGAGACTTACAGGAATGGGAAAGCCTCTTCCAGTAACTGAGTTAATGATATGCTCGTTCTTCCCCAGGAAGCCATGAGTACCTATGATTATTGCCAGTGGTCCTGGGAGTTAATCTAGCCAACATGAGCAGTGTTAGTATGCAGCAGGAAGTTGATGCATAAATGAGTTATTGACAGTGGAGCATTGGAAATGTCCCCTTTTTCCCTTCTGGCTTTTGTATTGTCATGTGAATTCTAAATTTTCTTTATTAAATTGCAATTATTTTTTACTTTGAATACAAGAGAAACATAAACATAACAAAAGCATACCAAAATACTATAAAGAGATTGAAAATTTTTGAAAGCAGAAGCAGAGCTTTTAATTATGATTTTAGTGTTTGCTCTCTTTGTGGGGTCACCACTGCATACTGGCCCTGTGGGTCTTGACCAAAGCCCAGGAACCAATGAGAATTTCCACCCTTGCCCTAAATTACCTTAATTTTTTGTCAGCCTTCAGAGCTGCAAAAAAGATGTGAGACACGGGGGGAAATGGCCAAAATGGCAGAGCTCCTTTTACATCACAAACAAAGGACTGAGAGAGAGCTCATGCAGTGGCTTCTGAGCTGTGCAGCTGAGCTTTGTGAAGATTAGCAGTGAGGTCTGAGCCATTAGAAAGGACTCAGACCTAGAGGCCTCCATGGCATGTAAGGACCCTGAGATACTGAAGATATGTGTGTTTTTTGTAACTCATGCATATATGCACCTACTTCTGCTTGTGACTCACAGTGTCAGAATGATATCATGGAATCACAGAATAGTTTGTGTTGGAAGAGGCCTTCAGGTCCATCTAATTCCAGCCCCCCAACCACGGGCAGGGGAACCAGAGCAGGTTTCTTGAAACCATATCCATCCTGGCCTTGAACACTTCCAGAGATGGGGCATCCCCAACTTCTCTGGGCAGCCTGTTTCAGTGTTTCACCACCCTCACAGTAAAGAATTTCTTCCTTGTATCTAATGTAAACCTACTCTCTTGAAACCATTACCCTGTCCTATCACTCCATGCCTTTGTAAAAAGTCCCTCTCCAGGTTTCTTTTAGGCCCCCTTTAAGTACCAAAAGGTCTTTCCAGTGACCTCCCTGGTGTTGGTCTCCCTTCTGCAGCCAGGAGCCTGAGGCTTTTTTTCCAAGATGTAGGGAATCTGTTTTGAACCAGTGTTTAAGGGCTTTCTTTTCTGTTTCACTTTACGCCAACACTGTGTATGTTCTTAGCTGTCCAAGTGCTTGACTGGTGTAGATAAGAGATGTGACCTAAGCTGTTTAGTCCAACAAGGCATTGGGACCTTCCTGGGGTTAGCAGAGTTGTGGGAGCTCGCTGTTGTCCTAGGGGATTTCATCTGTGCAAGTCCTACTCTCAGAGCCTCAGGCTTTTTGACAGTATAGCCTTCAACCTCCTTATCTAAATTTTATAACCATGATTACGTGTAACCATGGTTTGAACTTCTAAAACCAGATGTCCTTCAAATCAATTTTCTATAAAATACTTTATACTGAAGATTAATATGCAATTGTAAAATAACCAGTATACTGAGGCAGAATACAAAATACTCAGAATAAGAATAAAGCATGAAACTATGATTCATGTGGTAGCATTTTCTATCCCACCTTAAATTTATGGGGCTAATAATCAAGAACCACTGGGACATTGCGTGACTTTCCTCAGAACCTTAGTGTCTTCTTCAAAGACATATCAGTCCAAGTTACTTGGAAATTGCCTATAAATTAAGTTATTTCTGATGTAGATCACCCACACTGGAGTCTTTCTGTCTAAAGATCCAAACACAAGGATTGTAGCTGTAGTGGCACAGCAGAGCGGAGAGGCTAATGGGGTTTCAGGTACAGAGAAATTGTGATAATGAACTGCAACCATGCAGGAAGTGCGATTAGGCAGGGAGATTGCTTGTCCATGGAGAAATATTTACAATATTCCGATAGTGCATGCACCTAATTAAAAATGCAAAAGAAGAACTTTTGAGAAACTACCTTCTTTTTATTTTGAGAGAATTTTATAACATTTGCCACTCCATCTCTAAAAAATAAATACATTGCATAAACATCTGACCTGCCCACTTCCTGCTGAACTTCATGTGGCATTTTCACAGTGGTTACCTGAAGAGAATGAAATTTTTTTTGCACCAAATGGGCTTTGTCAGCATCTCTTTAACATGGGATCAAAGACCAGGCAGCATCTGTTAAGTAAAATTTGTCACTGTATAAAATAATATGTAAGTGCATTCTTAATTCAGCAATGTAGAAATTTTCTTTCTGGCTATTACTTACTGAATACATGACACCTGTACAGATGTTTTGAATTACTGGACAGAGAACTTGAAATTAATTGTCAGTGTTTAGTCAGTCCTCTCCCTCTCTCCAAGGACACATGCAAACACGTATTCGTGGCTACGTGCTAACCTCAGATCCATGCAGGTCCAGAACTTCAGCTTTCCTTCTTCCCAAATCTTTTGGTGCTTTCACCCCTAAATGTGTAGAAATGTGAAGAGATTTGAATTGTGATGTATATGATTTTACAGTGGTTTGTGTCATTCTCAGGCATCTCTGATCGTTCCCTGTCGCAAAAGACGCTGTGTCCTGACTCCAAGACCTACCTTGGAGACCATTACAACACACACTCTCTCTTTGGCTGGTCACAGACAGAACCAACTTTCAAGTAAGTTTTCTAAACATTTCTAATCAGATTTCAGGTGATTAAAATGAATTTTAAAAGCCACTGATGTTATGTGGGAAATCTGTAATAGTATCTAATAAGAAACAGACCTTTGTTTTCATTTTACTGTTCCCCTTTTAGTAAGAAGTTTCAAGAAAAGAGAACCTTGGGAGAAGGAACTGAATCTTTTCTAATTTTACTTTTCTTAGCTAAATCAGGATGCATGTGTAGGGTTTAACTTTTCAGCTGCTGCTTGTGTATATCTAGAGCAAGATGCTTCTGTGCTCTGAAGAGCTTCTCGTGAGAAGCTGCAGCAGGGGCAGCCTTGTGTCATGTCAGGGAAATTTTTCTGTCCCTTCACTATTGTGGAAGAGGAGAGTCTATCACTGCCAGTGGAGAATCCAAACTGAATCCCCTGGCTGCTTCTGGAGCTGCCTCTGGTTCCTGGCAGGCAGTGTTTTGCAGATTGGCTTGGGGCTCAGTCGGTTCAGGAGGGCAGCACTGCATTGCAGCACAGCTGCTGTCAGCTACTGTAAAACTCATTTTGCAGCTGGGAAGCACTCAAAGCCAGCTTATGCAGGCACACTGTTGCTGTGGAAGGGTAACTGTTGGATTAAATGAAATGGGCAAGTCATACTTTTCCCACAGGGATTGAACTAAAACACAGGGAAATTTAATACCACAATGGAAGTGCCAAAGCAGGGGTCCATGTGTGGCCTGTTTCAGCATTTAGCACTCCTTTTCAGAAGCAGGATTGTGATAGCATCCAGAGAACATGGTTAAATGAGCCTAATTCTGGTGTTGATGCATTTGTATTTTATATGCCAAGCCCGAGGCAAAGGAAGCACCAGGAAAAACCAGAAGTTTTCTAAATATTTCTAAAACCAGACATGGTTTGTCAGCTCTTGTGGGCCTGGCTGAAGCACAGTTCAGTTTTTGAGAGAAAGAACAGAGAGCCCTTGAAACCTGGAATTCTCACTATGGCTTTTGGGCACCTATGCCCCAGTCTCTGAAGAGATCCTCCCGACACTGTTCCCTTCACTGGAATTTGTTCTCTGCACACTGGAGTGCACATAACCACATACTGTCTTGGCGACAATGTGAATAGAGCCTTCAGATTTCCTGTCTTCCTGAGCTGCTTTTTTAGCTTTATTCAGGCTCTGTGCCACCAAAGCCAATTGTCTGAGACAAGCCCTGTGAATTCAGCAGGAAAAGCTTTGTGTGCAGGCACACCTGCCCCAGCCCCTTTGGTGCCCACACTGTCCTGGCTGTGCTGCTCCAGACTAATGCCACAGCTCAGTTATTGCTGCACAGCTCCCCAAGCCTTCCCCAAGGCTGGGAACCCTCCCCTTTCCTGAAGCACTTGCTTCCAGGGCTCCTTGCAAAAGAAACTTATTTTGCTCAGCCTAATGTGGAGAAGACCATCAAAAGTGAATGCAGAGGTTGATTTTGCTGCAAAGCTGGGAAACTTCGGTGAAGTATTTTTCATGCGTATTCATTTGGGTTTCTCAAATACATTTCTTTTCAAGGCTGGTTGTATATCCTTTCTACAGTCGCTCTTCACAAAGAATATATTAAATTAAATTACTGACAGGAATATTTAACACCCAGCATCAATTGCAGGATATTGGATGAAAATGAATGACAACTTCATAATCATATAAAAAAAATTCTAAAAATTATTCTAGGACAGAAAATAGGAAATGTGTCATCTGGCCTATGTCAAATGGTTTGAATTTGAATACATAAACTAGCAGTAATCAGTTTGTGCATAGCTTCATGCCGAGAGTTATTTGCACATGATATTCTGTAAATAATTTAAACCAACAAATACATTTGCTAATATTAGGACCTGTTCTGCAATGGTTCACAGAAGACTGAAATTACTCAATAAATTACTTGTTACAAATTGTTTATGCAGCTCTGGATCACAGTTGATCAATCTGATATTGCCCTCATTAGCGCCTGTATTTGCACGTGGAGCCAAAGACGGCCAGAGAGCACTCCTGCTCAAGACATCCATGAAAGGCTCCAAAATAACATTTATACAAAGCACACAGAGCCTTGTGCAGTTACTGGCCCAAGAGTGAACCTGCAAACCAAAACCAGCAGGTCCCTCACGGTTCAAGACTTGCACCTCTTGCTGCATGTGGCCCCCATGGTTAATTCATCCAGTCTTCCATGAAGGCTGTTGGGTTTTTTTTTTGCTTCAGAAGCAAGTGCTGAAGCACTTTAAACTGTGCCATTACAGACCCAAGATCAAGCACTGGGCCATTATGAGTATGGGTGAAAGAACTCTTGATGAAATCTCATTAAGAAAAGGGAGGAGGAAGTAGATGGTGAACAACATGATTAATATTTCATGTTAGAATTTCCAAGAGAATCTAAATTGTGTTGCCCAAATCATATTACAGCAGAGTTGAATTTGAGTTCCTGCAATATATAATATTGCAATTTACACTTATGTACAAAGAGGATCCTCTGCTGAGGAATTTTGTAATAGATTTGTTAATAAGGCATATTCTTTGACTTTCTGGTGATACAGCAAAATTATTTTCAAAAAGCAAAGATAAATTCATTGTACCAGTAATTCTGTAATGAAACCTCATATATCAAAAAAGACAGGAAACCAGAGAAAATACTACAAGGGTGGGGTGACATTTTGAATGATTACACATTTGTTTTCTAAATTGATTATTTATTTTTTATAAGATGTTTAGATATAATTTTGATATTTTGTGTGGCTTTGGTTTTTTGTTTTTTGTGTTTTGTTGGAGTTTTTTTGCTTTTAATTCAGCTTTTAATCTCTAAATAAATCCTGTGTTGCAAAAAATACCTATTATATTGTTTTCTTAGGAACCCATTGGACACTTAATTAAATGTACTAATATAGAAGGAAATGATGATTTGATTTTTCATTTTGAGACACTGCTGAGAATAAATTAAACACAAATTATTATTTAGGAAGACTAAAATACGTGAGACAAACTGTTTTGTGAATCAGATAGATTTTAGTTTGGAGGCTTTTTGCCACTGCATAAAACTTTCTTTTATTTGAAGTTTTGCAGCCACATTTTCACGTGACTAGGGATCACGATAATAATTGCTTCATGAAGAAAACCCAATCAGATAAGATTGTGCCTGAACGCTCAGGTTGATGATAAGATCTTTTGGTTGCTGTTCTTGTTTTTAATGATCTTGTTGCATTTCTTTGCAGCGTTGTCCAGCAGGCAACTGGAAAGAGAGCATTTGTCCTGAGTCGGTCCACGTTCGTAGGCAGTGGCAAGCACGGCGGTCACTGGCTGGGTGACAACTTCTCTCAGTGGAAGGACCTGCGCCGGTCAATCGTTGGAATCCTGGAATTCAACCTCTTTGGCATTCCCTATGTAAGTCTGGTGTCCTCTGGGCACCTGCTGGCTCCTACACAATATCACTTCAAATTAAGCCAAATGTTTTCTGAAATAAGCCGCTTGAGGTGGCTAGCAGTAACAGCCTCCGCAGCGCAAGGAACTGAAGATTAAAAGGCTAAATGTCAGTCTTGGCTGCTGAAGGGAAGCAAAAATAGCACTGCAAGATTCAGATTGAGTTAATGCATGCCATCCAAAACTGATCTCTTTGTATTACATATTCTGTGATTAAGACACCTTCATATATTTCTGGTTTTGCAAGTTGGGATGGAGAATTTGTCGAATTATTGAAATAGGAGATAGTACAACTCAGTCACAGAAAAATTTGTATCATTATGGTGCATTCTTATAAAGTAATTAAAAACAGGTCTTTCTTTCCAAAAATTATTTTTATTAGCAAATTTCTGTAGTGTCTCATTTTTGGACCTCAGTCACAATCACAAACATTAACAATTTCATGTTTCCTTAGATTGGTGCTGATATCTGTGGGTTTAACTACAACACTACCTACGAACTCTGCCTGCGCTGGATGCAGCTTGGCTCTTTCTATCCATTTTCCAGGAATCACAATGCACTGGGCAACAGTGTAAGTAAACAAAGTTACATAAAGCTGTAGCCTGTGATTACAGTTATGTGGACAGTGATTCGTATTACTCGCTCAGAAATTAACTTGCCATTCTTGGGTAAACCAGAGCAGTGGGTGAAAAGAAGTGCTGCACTGAGAGCAGGAATTACACAGTGAAATGTAAATTTTTCCCATTCATAATGTACAGATAACACAGAAACGCCAGTCTTCTCATGCTGTTGGTAAATTCATGTGTTTCGTCTTTTACCTACTGAAGTCCAGGTTTCATTTAAGAGCCAGTGAGTGTCAATATATCTTCCTACTCCCTCAATTGCTGCAATTTTTATTTCAGTATTTCTGTAATTATAATAAGTATTGCAGGATGGGGAGAGATCATTATATACCATCCTTGCTGTTTAAAAGAAAGTTACAAACGTGAGAATTCTAAGGAGAGGCACCAATAGCATCAGCAATTACCAGCCAAGAGGCAGCCAAGACTAGAAAAGGCTCATGAGATGGATGAAAATATGTAGCTTCAGTCCAGACCCATGCCCTGGTTTCATCATGAGGTCCTTTAAAGACTTGCTGTAGACAGAAGTATTATGTTTGTTTCTAGCTGCGAAGTTTGAAGGTCTTGCAGCCTTTGTAATTATGCTGTGTTTATCTGCTACCATGATGAAATGGTTCTGCTAGTTCAATGAATGTTTGGAGTTTTTTCCTTCTGTAAACTGATCTGCGCAATGCTGGAGCTCAGGTTATTTGCTAACCTTCAGTTTCTTTGAAGTTGCATCATCAAAATGCTGCAACATTTACACTCCCAGGAAAATGTTTGTCTCTGCATGAAAGTGTGATGGATGTTCAGCAACTGGGCAAATGCAGGGATAATAAACTATAGTGCTATCATTAAGAGGATCAGGAATTAGCTTGTAGATCCCTGAGGTATTTCTTTGTAGGAGAACAAATATCTGTGAGGTGTTAGCTGTTGCCATTGCTAAATATTTTCTATTTACCTCTTCATAAAAGTTTTATATATAGATATATAGATATAGATACAGATATACATATAGTTACTTGGCCCTTTGATCATTTCAACAGAGTCTGACCTGGGTGAGTGGGTGTCAATCTCATATGTACAATTTAATAAACAAGAAGAGAGCAATGGGTCTATATGGTGGGAGCTGCAACTCAGAGATGCATTTGGTTTTATTGGATTACTTGTATCCATTTAAAACATTGTGTTCACAGAAAGAAATGAACAGGCATTTTGGGTGACTCAGCATCACCTAAGAAGTCTAACTGTTTTTTGTGAAATTAGGCAGTGTTTGTGCAGTGTCAAAACACTGGTATAAATATAGTGCAATTTTTGAAATAATAGATGGATGCTCTGGAGCTCAGAGCCAACAGGGAGTATTTTTAGTGACTAAATCTGATATAAACATAATAATGGTGAAATTTTACTTAAATACTAAATTTAATTACCGTTAAGTTAGTGTTAAAATAAAATCTTAAATATCCACTTTGCCTGTTTCATTGGGGATTTCAAACAGTTTAATTAATATTTTTCTTGTCTGGAAAGCACTAGATAATATAAAAAGCTTTGTTAGTTCCGTTCCTTTTATGTTTCATTATCCTTGGAATTCATCATATAGCCTTCAGTTTTAATGAGCAAATTGGTCTGGAAGTCTGGAAAGCTTTGGTGAAGGAGGAAGGAAGGGAGCTGAGTGACTCGTTAGTTGTTTGGCACTGGAGATGTTGGATAGGAGGAATTGAAGGAGATTTAATTCTTTCCCATATCAGCACTGCCCCGGGCTGCGTGCTCTGCATCCCATCCCAGGGGAGAGTCAAGGCTGCCTTGGAGTGAGATCAAAACCAGGCAATGAGCACAGACACACTGCTCCAGCCTGCCTCTTGATGGGGACCCACGTGTGCCCTGTCTCATGGGACAGCGTCGCTGGCGGCGAGGAGCTGAGGGCACTGCTGATGTGTACTGTACTGTCAGTCGGGTATGCTGAAATGGGCCACACAGGAGGAAAAATCAAGTTTCTTTGAATGGATGAAATGTTTTCTGTACCACACACACGACTTTGGTCACTCCTGTTGGCAGCAGGGCTATGAGTTTACTCTTTTAAGTAGATTCGCCTTTATGTTCGTGGCCAACATAATTATGCTTTTGACTTTGATCTGCAGAGTATCAGTCTCCCCTTTTTCCTGTGTTTCACCTCCTTTGTCTGAGATGTCTTTGCATCTCCAGGATAAATTAATTTCCAGAGGCAGGGTATCTGCTCCTGAGCACAGACATGGAGCCCCAGCTCCCCTCCCGTCACAAGGTTAGGGGTGTTTGCAGAGGGCTCACACTGCAGTGGGACCTGATCTTTGGGAATTTTTCAAGTTGAAAATTTTATACAAATGTTAGTTTGGGAATAATAGATGTTGTCCTCAATGTATCTTGCAGTTTGCAAATGAATCCTTTTTCTTATTTAAACACTCATTTCCGTAACATCACGCCAGCCACGGCTCTCCTTATGTTGCACACAGGTTCTCTGCTGAGTTTGTTTCAATGCTCAGTAAAAATCTAAGCTTTTCCTTAACAGGAGCAAGACCCAGCGGTGTTCGGAGATGCCTTTGCCAAGATCTCTCGTGCTACCCTTCGCATCAGATACTCACTGCTGCCATACCTGTACACCCTGTTCTACGAGTCTCATGTTACTGGAGGCACCGTGGTGCGGTCACTGATGCACGAGTAAGTTTGGATTCTCTTTTTTATCATAATTTGCTCACAAAAGTAGTTTAGCTTTTATGTATATACTGGTTGATATCCTTATGAGAATATTCACAGTATTATTATTGCATGCTGCCTCTTAAAAGAACAGTTGAACAATTAAATTAATCAAGTTATATGTACAAAGACAACTCTTAATATATTCAGTGAATTTCCATTTATATATAAGCTATATATGTTTCCAGTGGGGAAAAAAGAAAACCTAAGAAAGAAAAAATCTGAAAATGTTTAGTCTTAGGCAAATATGTGGTTCTTTTTAATTTCAAAAATAGGAATCACATACCTGTATTTTCTGTATTTGAGTTAAATCAATGAAATGTGTATTCTGATCCAGAATGCCAAAAGGCCTTATACAGAGTCCAATCATCCATAGTACTTGGGTTTTTTTCCAATTTAGTACTTGCATCTGCATGCTATCTATGAAACCCACATCTGTGTCAAAAAATTGCACAGAGAAAACAGAGACAGAGATGTTTGAGTGTAGAAGCAGGTGCAAAACTGAGATTAATAAATACAGACTGAAAAGCCCCTCAGAAAATTAAACTCAGATTTTTGGAACAACTCATTTTTTTTTCAGAAGAAGCAAGAATCCAACTGAAGTTGAGTTTCCCTGTCCCCATCTTTTAATTAGTTTTTTAACCTGCCTTTGGTAAATTTTCTACTTCAGAATGCTTTACAGGAAGACTTGAGCAAAAGGAGTGCAAATAATACATATGAAATCTTGAAACTCTGCAACAATTTCATTTCATTGATGCAGGCTATGTCATGGACTGTTTAATGTTCTTTTTCCCTTTAGGTTAAAACATTCTGGTTAAAGGGTAAGGCATTTTTTGCAAATTAAATTGAGGTTACACTAAAGTGCAGACCAGTCAAGTATGGAAAGGATATGCGCAAAACCTGTTTTGCTTACTCAGCATAATGGTTAACTTACAAATTTTAAAAGCAGTATCCTTCCTCTTTCTGCTCTGCAATGGTGTTTTACTAAGTAAAATGAAGGAGAATGTTATAGGTACTCATAATTTACAAGGGGCTATGTGCTATCTCCAGTATTTATTTGAAGTCCCTTTTTGTTTAATGGGATTTGTGTTGATATTGGAAATGCCCAAGTTAATATTGGCATTAATATTAGCCAATCTCTGCTAATACAGAATTACTTTAGTGTCATTAAAGCTGCCTTTCTGACCATTACCAGCATACCTGTACTTTTTAGGCCATATCCACATTAACAAATTTCCAAATTTGCTTTGATTTGAGTCATAGAGCCATCTCAGATGCACCAGCAGAGGCTTCTGTCAGATGAAACTGAGCTAAGAGGCTCACTACAGACACTGATGGGAGCTTAGTCAGCAGGACCAGAGTGGGATTACTAGGCAATAAAACCTCTAAAATGCATGTGAGCAGGCTAGGCATCAGGTGATCAACACAAACTGTTTCAATCCCCAGTGTCCCTAGTGGCATCCTAGTCCCATCACTTGCTATTGTTGCCATAGCCAGATCCTAAAATGGCTTAAAGGTGTTTCTTACCACTACTAGTTAGTTCTGGTTGCTAATATTCACTAGTATCACATAATGTGTATTTCTTACTATTTCTAATGAATACTAGGCAGCTTAGTAGTGGGTCTGCTTAAGTAGAGAAAGTGACCCACGTGCTAACAGGAGGAGAAATGTGGGGTATTGAGAGAGAATTGAACCAGAATTTTTGTGTATGGATGATAGAAGTTTACATCAACCCTGCCTCTTACTTGTAAAAAATACAAAGGCGAGCCTGCAGTATTTTTTCAGGTGAAGCTCTGATAAGTTCACAGCTCTCACCATGAGAACAACTGTACCCAGACAGGGAGTCTCCAAGCAATAGCTATTTCATGGGGTCATTTCAGATATTTCATTCCATTTCAAACATTTGGTGGCTCATTTCAAATAACAACAAGAACAACATCCCAGTAGATTCCTATAAGCATATTTGGTGCCTCTGAGGCTTTCACTCAGTGAAACAGAGGCGTCAGTATCTCAGCTGTCTAAAATAACCATGAGGTGGTAATCCATTAGTGGAAGGGAAAGTTCTGTTTAATGGCTAAATAGGGGAAAAAAATATGGCAGAAAAGAGGCCAGCATGTAACCAGAGGAAGCAGTAGATGGGAGTAAGGACTTTTCGTAGATCACAGACATGGTTTAGTGACTTACACTGTCAAAATAGGGAAGTTATTTTGCTTGCTGAATTTGTTCTCATGGTTGCTATAATTGCAAGAGAAAATTGTGCTGAGTTAGAGGGTGAGACACTTGTTTCCATGGACAAATACATTTGATTCTTCTTTTGTCATAATTTCTTGATCAGCTTTTTGTCCTGAAATCTCCCACAACAAAATATATTGAATTAGTATTACAATTTTATGACAGTGAAATTGAAAATACAAAGAAACTATTGAGATGACAAGAAAAACTCATGTTTTATATTTCAAAAACTTTAGGACAAGGTAATTAATCAAAAACCATAACCTGCTTTAAATATTTACAAAGTATTATGTCAAAATGCAACAATGACTAAGATTAAGGTGTCCGAAAGGGCTACTTTTCTGGACAGAAAAAGAAACTGAATAAATTGAGGTTTCTTTCAAGCAGAGCCCAAGACATGCCTTCAAGAACATTTTTTCCTAAATTCCATGTACTCCCTTAAGTTTGCAATGTTTTAGAAACCTAAGAACCTAATAGGTGTCTTTTTATGGCCAAGTTATCTTTGCTCATTTGGGGAAATTTCTGTAAGCCTGGGCTGGGTGCAGTGTGTGCCTTTGCCCCGAGCAGGCGGAGTGTCAGAGCAGGGCACTGACACCGAGCCACTCTGCTCAGCCTGCGTTCAACAGAGACCTGGCTTTAGACAGGGGCAGCTGCAAAGGCAGAGAAACAGACACGTAAATGAATTTTTAAATGAGGAGTTTATATGTCCTTAGAGAATAATCTGTAAATATGCAATAGCCAGTGTGAATTTGTCAAAAATTAATGAAAACCAGACCGGTTGCCATCTCTGATGAGGCAGTAGGGCTGTTAGGGGGGCAAGGGGGCAGAGCAGTAACAGAAGTCAGGAGGTACAAGGTGCCTTGATTTTAGGAGGATTTGAGACACACCCAAGTGACATTCTTATACGAATGAGGATCCATTAAAAATTTCCTCAGGATTAGGCTTACAAATGATTGAGAATCTATTTAAATTCTCAAAGATTTTATGCTGGATGAGTGGAGGTTCCTGAGTTGGGAAGGATCTCTCCTTTGCCAGGTGCTATTCAATATTTTCATTAGCTGATGCACGGTGGAATAGAGATCTCTTCCCAAGAGAGGGCAGGTGATGCCAGGCAAACAGGACTGTGAGCATTCTGGAGAACGTGATCAGAATCCAAAACAATTCTAGTGTGTTGAATAAAATGGACTGAATTCCATAGGGTTTTCATCCATTTAGGAGAGGCAGCTAAAAAGCGTAATATTTTTGTGTTTGTCTTGCGAATGATTTCAAATGTAAATCTGTGAAAGGTGTGGGAAGCCAAATCCAAGGATTTTCACAAATGCTTTAGGTCCTAGAGCAGTGTTTTTCCCCCCTGTTCCCTCTCCTGGGCCTGGCCCCTATCCTGCTCATTGGCTCCCAAAGTGAAGTCTCAGCCCACTGAGTGGAAATCAAGTGAATTGTTTTCCTACTCCTGCTGTTCTGAAAAGAAATCAGCTTCATCATTTTGTGAGAGTTCTGCTCTACTCTGGATGGTAGGTGCTACTGAAATATCTGAATCTCTGTCTGGCTTTCAGCATTCCCTCAATCAGGGAAAATATTTGGCTGTGTTGAAGGATACCTTGAGGAAGCAGATTTCCTGTCACAGTGAGTAATATCAAAATATTTGGCAAATTCTATCGAAATCTGAATTAACGTTGTGTATTTCACTTTCAAAACAGATTTACCTCTGATCAGGAGACTCATGGAATAGACACTGCCTTCCTTTGGGGATCTGCCTTTATGATTGCTCCTGTTCTTGAAGAGGCAAGTACAGTAATTAAAAATGCCATCATGCTGGAATAAAAGAAACAATGGTGCTTAGGGCATTGGATGACATTCAGAGCATGTTTGCTCATATCCATCCCTTTCTACTCTCCACTGTCAAAACTTGCAGAATACATTTCTGAGCAGCACAGACAGTACAGAGCTTCTCGGTGCTTGAAGTGGGAGATGAAAGTGAGGGCACAGCCCTTCCCTTCTACTCCAAGTGAGGAATGGATGTGAAGAGGCTGGATGCTGCCCCTCACGTGCTCCTGTTATTGTGCTGGCAGCAGTCTCCAGGGACACACACAGAGCAGTAATTGTCGAGCTAGGAAGAAACACACAGATATGAAAGCAAACTGGTTTCCATATTACAGCTCACCCACAGTGTTTTGGAACTGCAGCATCTCAAGGGCTGTGGTAGGAGTTTCCCAGCATCACAGGCAGAGGCAATCATTATGGAAACGATAATGATAACGTTAGCTGCTAACAGGACAGGCTTTAAAAAGCAGCATTTTCCTCTGCTGTGCTGGGCACAGTGCTGGGGCCATGGCTCTTGCTCTTGGCTGGAGCAAGAGTGTGTTTCTCTCCTTGCCCACGGCTGACTGCTGGCGGCACAAGAAAGGTGTGTCTGAGCAGATCTAAGTATTTGGATGTGATGTATCCTGGTGCTGTTTGCAATCAGCATGCTGCTAGAATATCTGATACATTTCTAGATGTTGCTGATGATCAAACAAACAGACGGGCCACTGTTAGTCACCTTCTTTTAACCAACCCTTTTGTCTCTGTGAATTTAATATAAAATTCTTGTTTCTGCATCTAAAACCATTTCTGACCCCACTGAGGCATTTCATTCATCAGTCCTTTATCTTCAGACTCCCACAGGTTTCTAATAGCTGATGAGCAACAAGGAGATTTCACAGGGTCTCAGACCAGCAAGATGATGAAGGATGCAAAAAAAAAGCCTTCCCATGAAGAGGGAGTGACAAGCCAGGGAAGGCTTCCTGCAAAGAATTGAATGAAAGGGAACATTATCAGCATATATAAAATGATAGGGGGGTCTAGATAAGGAGCTCCTGATTTTTTTTGAAGGACTGCAGCACAAAACAAAGGCAGGGTGCCTGTGGCCTGACGAGGGAAGCAGAGCCCTGGAGGCAGCACATAGCTGTGTCTCACAGTGGAGAGCTGGCAGGAGGACTGTGCCAGCTGGCAGGGCAGGGGCAGAGGTGAGCAGGACGCCCTGCCCTGTGGCAGTGCAAGCCAGCAGGGACTGTGTCAAACTGCAGCATGGCATCTGCTTGTGTAGAGAAGTTGGGTCAGGGATGACTTACCCTTCGCTCCTGGATGATGAGAGCGAGACATCAAAAAAAATTAGAATGGGGAGCTGCCTTACACTTTGGTTTGTTAGTCAGGGAGTCATGAAGGTGAGGCTCATGGAATTAGAGAGTCAAAGAATAATTTGGGTTGGAAGGGACCTTAAAGATCATCTAGATCCAACCCCCCTGCTATGGGCAGGGACACCTCCCACTAGGTCAGGTTGCTCAAAGCCCCACTAACCTGGCCCTGAAGTCATCATGACTCAGATGATGGTTACACTCTATCCTTCAGACCAGAATATCTAGGGTTGTCATAATACTGCAGAGAAAAGATGCAGAGGGGAGCATCTTGACTTTATAGGGTTTTTCATATATCTAAAATCCCTAAAATGTCAAATGGTTACTTTGGCTTAATTCTTCTCCTCCATCTTTAGTTTTCTTGCTCTGCAAGCTCCCTGGGGTATTCCTTGGGGCTAAAATATGATTCTGTAAATGGGCAGACATCTACATTGAGAATAAAGATTATTCTGTTTGTGAGAATAAGCAACGTGTGACAAAAATGGAAGTATGTTTTGATTCCAACTGTTCCTGGAGTTATTAATACAAAGTGCCTTTAGCGTGATTTCATCCCTGCAGCGATATGACACAACACATGCTGCAAAACGAAGTACGGTAATTGTGCAATTAGCAAAACATTTATTATTTATTATTACTTATCTGCAACTTTAAATTGTTTACAAGAATAGAAGGATCTGTGTATCCTCTGTGTGCCAGAGCTTATTCCCTGCCTGTTTCTGCGACAGGAATGGCGCAGGCACTGAGCAGTTGTATACTCCCACTTCAGATGTGAAGCCCTGTCTTGCAAAGGCTGCCACAGCCCTCACTGGGGCTGCTCAGATGTTGGAGGAGTGCACCTAAGCCAGTTACATTTGCAAGACATAGAGCTATGTACTAGAATGGAATTATTATGTAACATTGACTCATCCCATGGAATGGCAGTAAAACCCCCCAGATAGGATAGGCTTGTTGTCTGTTTAGTATTATAGATTAGCCAGCACTGGTCCACTGCTATTACAATAACTCAGCCATAATATCCAGGATTTGATGTTATTAGAATATTCGGCATACATCTCTCCATGCACAAATATAATAAAGCTAATGTAATATCAGAAATGCAAAAAGAAAAAAGACTTTAATCTCTTTATAACAATTACAGGGAGCAAGATCTGTGACTGTATACTTCCCTGAAGCACAGTGGTTCGACTACTACACCGTATGTATTTTTAAGATTACTGTTCTTTCTTTTTAATTTAAAATGGTACCATTCCAGCAAAATAACTTCTAGCAATGTTCGGTAGTATTTTTACCTCAGCATCTGTATTTAAGAAAACTAGGGAACAAAATGTCTACATCAGGCTAGCTGGGAGAGTAAATTACACAGCTCTCAGTAACATTTTATTTTCTATTTTTGCTAGGGAAAGCTCTAAGACACAGAGAACAGAATTTTCAAGAGCAGCCTAGACCTGCATGAAAGTGCCAAGATTTCTTTCTTCCCCCCCATTTTTAATTCTTGTTCTGATCGACTTCCCTGCACAGAGATAGAGGCAGAAACCTAAGCCACAATCCTGAGAACATGCCACAAACCCTCCTGTGCATGTACTTTTGCACATGCATCACTTTTGACAGAAGGCATCTTGTGAGAGCAGGGTGAGGCCTCCTCTGGAAGGTGCTTCCACGAGATGCAGAACTATCTGCCCTGTGGGACATGCCAGTACCTTTTTCTTCAGGGACTATGAGTCTTGATCTTTCCAAAACCAACCCCAGGACTGCATTTCCAAAAGCACTCAGTTTCAGCCTAACCGTGCTCTGCTGCAATCTGCAGGCTAAGCCCAGCGTTGGCTTCAACAAGAGCAGTTAGGCTGATGCTAAGAGCTTACAGAAATGTGAGCCCAGGATCATCAGGTTGTTGTTGACTCTCCTGAGCATCCCTGACAGAGGAGCGGGCAGAACAGACATGCTCTCAGAGGAAATGCAGACTTATTTTTAAATAAGTTTAGCAATATTCATAATTTGGCTGGTTGGTGTCCTCAGATGGTTGTTCATCCAACCCTTTCCTTTTTCTCTTTTCATAAGACTGTGATGCTGCAAAGTTAAGCATTTAATTCAACTTTCCTTGTGGTTCACCCTGAACCCCCTTGCTGGGCTGGGCACAGGGACAGCAGCCCTTGTCCCTTGCCCTGCCTATGTGCCTGCCCCTGGCATTGCTCAGATCGCAGTATTTGGCATGTACTTGTCATGCACATGGTGCTTATCCAAGCCAAGGTTGGCATTTGCCATAAATCATAATTATCTTTTACAGAGGGCAAGAGCAAAGCCTTCCTGTTATCTGCTCTGCACATAAGTCTTGCCTACAGCTGGTTTTGAGGCATTAAACCAGAAAGAGATGATGCAGAGAACTTAATGCTGGTTGTCTACACACACACAAATTTCACTCACTGAATGCTGTAATTACTTTTTGAAAGGGGAAGAATTGTTCTTATAAGAGAAGAAAACCTGCGGTTTACATTCCCAAATGATTATGAATCACTTACCTTAAACTGAATTGTGACAGGCTCCGTATGTACAAAAAGAGGAAGCAAAAGTTACTTTTTCTTTTTGTTCAGTCTCTTGACGAGGGCTTTTTTCCACAGCATATGGAATAATGATACCATTTTTAAAGACCATTTGCTGTCTTTCAGTCATGATGCTTCTATCTCATGCATATGCATAACTGCAGGGGCTAGATCCTCTATCATGTTAAAAAAGAAACTGGAATAATACTCCTGAAATCCATATTTTAGTTTGTTTTTTCACTGGTATAACTGAAATGAAAATGTGCCCCTTGCTCTCTTTTTCAGTGGTATATATATATAGTGCCTGGATTGGAGTTTTTTTAACTGCATTAATTTTTGTGGTAGGGTCTTAAAGTGCCAAATGCCTGGAAGAAGAACTACGCTACTGTGTCTGCCCCACTGAACAAGATCCCTCTGTACATCCGTGGAGGATACATTCTGCCACAGCAGGAACCAGCCACAACCACCACTGAGAGGTAATGTCACCTGTGCTTGTCACCAAGCAGCCATGGTGTGGGTCAGACCCACAGACAGCCAAAAAAGCAATCAAAAGAAGGTGCAGAAGAGACACTATCTGCAGCTCCCAGCTGCCATCCCAAGTGATAACTGCGGTATTTTTATACCACTATTCGCTCCATTTCATTAGGAGAAATCACCCCAGAGATGACCCACGTCACTGTTAGCACAGCTGACGCCTACTCCTGGCTTTGTGATTATGCTCAGAAAAGTTTTGCGCCTCTTACTGCCACACTGACCTGCTGTCAGTCATTCACAGTAAATGTATGCAAGGGGAAATGCAAAACTCTTCTTGGGTGAATTTATCAAATGCTGTAAACAAGGTGGAAAAGCCCAAATCTCTCTTCAGGAAAATTATTTCCCCGTGCCGATGGATAATATAATGGTCTGAAGTCTGAACCATGCTCAGAAGCTAATCTGAGTAGGAAGGAGAGGGGACAGCATTGTGCAGCAACCACAGTAAGGTAGTACTGGTTACCAGTTGACTCCCAGACTGTCCAGTTATCACACAATAAGCCCACAAAAGAAGGGGAAACTTGTGCACGTGAGCACTTAAAAGGTGGGAATTTTACACTTCAGTGGGACAAGGCAAGGCAGAGATTTTGTCATCACTTTGGGAGTACTTTTTGTGAACACTGTTGTCATTCTTCTGTCATGACCTTTTCTGTAACCTTAAAATGGGAGTCATGCTCAGAAGTTTTGGTTAAGTTACTTGGAGGGACAGTGCCCACAGGTTTGTACTGACACTTCTCACTGTGTTTGTCAACAGCCGCCTGAACCCGTTTGGACTCCTTATTGCCCTGGATGAACAAGGACAAGCTTCTGGGTCTCTCTTCTGGGACGATGGCGATTCCATTGGTAAGCCTGGTGCCCTGCTGTGGAGCAGTGTCTGCATACAGGGCTCTCCTCAGGCTGCCTTTTCAGCAGCATCATGGCACTGGCTCCTTCTAGACACAGCTGGAGAACTGACCCCAGGCTGAACAGCAGAAAGGTCAAGGGAAAGCTGAACATGAGTCAGCAGTGCCCTGGAGCCAGGAGGGGCAAGCGTGTCCTGGGGGCATCAGGCACAGCATTGCCAGCTGGGCAGGGGAGGGGATTGTCCCACTCTTTTCTGGTCTGGGGTGGCCTTACCTCGAATCCTGGGGGCAGTTTTGGGCACCACAACATAAGAAAGATATTAAACTATTTGAGCGTGTCCAAAGGAGGGCAGTGAAGATGATGAAGGGCCTTGATGGAAAGCTGTAGGAGGAACAGCTGAGGTCACTTGATCTGTTCAGCCTGGAGGAGACTTGAGAGGAGACCTCATTGCAGTTACAACTTCCTCGTGAGGGAAGAAGAGGGGCTGACAATGATCTCTGTGGTGATCAGGGACAGGACCCAAGGGAATGGCCTGAAGCTGTGTCAGGGGAGGTTTAGGTTGGATATCAGGAACAGGTTTTCCACCCAGAGGCGGCTGGGCACTGGAACAGCTCCCCAGGGAAGTGGTCACAGCACCAGTCTGACAGAGTTCAAGATGTGTTTGGGCAATGCTCTTGGGCACATGGGGTGACTCTTGGGGATGGTGCTGTGCAGGGCCGGGAGCTGGGCTTGATGATCTTTGTGGGTCCCTTCTACCTCATTCTGTGATTCTGTGATTCCGTGAAGGTGAAAAGCAGATCAATCTTGAAATCAGTGTTTTGATATGAGAAAGGTGTGACCCTGGGAGCAGCTGGCCTGCTAGAGAGGGCAATCTCTCACGTTATGTTCTCCTGAGATCAACCCAAGTCTAAAGGAAGAGATTAAATAACCCACAAATCATCTTAGTCTGACCTTAGGCACTTGCTACAATTAATGTGAACTGCTTATGGATTTTGCTGCCTGTTTTGATACCAATCCTCCTTGCTTTGTGTTTTGACAGATACTATTGAAAATGAGAACTACTTCTTGGCTAAATATACATTCAACAAAGTAAGTAACAACGTACAAGGTACCTACTTACATCCAGGTAGCTGTATTTTAGTGTAGCCATTCTAAAGTGCTGATGTCTAACTTTTCTCTGGAAAGCTTTTTCTAGCTCAGTTTATAAACCGGATAAGCTACCTAATGCTTTCATTTACAGCTAGCTACAAAATAGTCCAACTATGATGCTGCAGTTTTGTGTTTGTTTCATGGAGTATCGTAGTGACACACATCATTAATGTCCCTGCTGCGATACGAATCTGAAAAACCACAGTTTTTCAGCTCCTTTTTCCTCCCTAGTTGCAGCTTCTGGGGACAAGGGACCTTTCCCTTGTCTTCCTTCTAGTGAACACTTTCAGTGTGATGGGTGGGAGAAGGCTGTATTCCTCTCCTCAGGATATCCCAGCAACCTTTTAACTTTGATCACTTGAAGTTCTTGTTTCGTGGTGCAGAGAATTATGCAGACTCAATTCTTGTCTGACAGCACAGACAGTGCTCCCATGGTGGGTGTCCTGTGGAGCGATCCAGCATGCTACTGGCAACCCACCGTGCTGCTCAGATGCTCTGTGCAGCACAGGAACAGATTAGCTCAGGGTCAGGGCACTGATACCTCTCACACAGTGCTCATTTCTGTGCAGACATGTCCTGAGAAAGCCCTACAGAAAAGCCCAACTGTCTTGGTTTCAATTGAGTAAAATACTATAAAATATATCTACCATAAGCTCATTAAGTGCATGATAATAAGTTGTGGGAGTTATTGTAAAAAGACTTTAACCTATCTCAGTAACATCTATACGGATAATATTTCATCTGCAATTTTAGCATTTGGTAAGAAATAGGATATTGCATGTAGGCTATGGCATGGTTTGGTCCCCAGCCTTCTGAACATGAGCCAGCATGTGCCCAAGTGGCCAAGAAGGTCAATGGCATCCTGGTTTGTATCAGGAACACACAGGAGCAGGGCAGTGACTGTACCTCTGTGCTCACCACTGGTGAGGCCACACCTCAGATCCTGTGTCCAGAGAAGAGCAATGGAGCTGGGGGAGGGTCTGGAGCATAGGTCCTGTGAGGAGTGGCTGAGGGAGCTGGAGTTGTTTGGCCTGGAGAAGAGAAGGCTCAGGGGAGAACTTACTGTTCTTTACAACTCCCTTAAAGGAGGTTGTAGCCAGGTGGATACCATTCTCCTCTTCCAAGCAAAAAGTGATAGGTCTCACGTTACACCAGGGGAGGATTAGATTAGATATTAGGAAACATTTCTTCATTGAAAGGTTTGTCAAGCTGCTCAGGGAGGTGGTGGAGTCACCATCCCTGGTGGTATTTAAAAGACAGGTAGATGTGGCCCTTAGGGACATGGTTTAGTGGTGGACTTGGCAGTGCTGGGTTAACAGCTGACCCTGATGACCTTAAAGGTATTTTCCAAACTAAATGATGACATGATTTTTATGCCACGTATTTCTAAAAGCCCCAAAGTAATCTGCAGAAAATATTCAAACCAATAAAATCGTGTTAACCCCTATTGTGGTATTGCTCTCAGAAGATCTCTCTTGCATGAGAAAGAGCAATCCAGGGTAAGCCAATGGGCTTTACTATGTAGCCTGGTATCTTTGTGAGGTATTTTCCTGGAACTAATACTCCACGGGTAGACTTTAAACTTAATTTTAACTTATTTTGTTCTTGATTTACCAAGGAAAAAAATCCTTCTTCTTCAGAAAAAAAGGGATATTTCAACAGCAAAAAGGAAGAAAAATCACTTTGGTTTTCTGTAGTCTGTGTATAGTAATTTATTGCAGGAAGGCTACAGAAAAACAATATCCAGTTTTATATTAAATTCTGAACTGTGCAAATTAGATTGTTGATTCTCTGGCACTTCCATTTCTCATTGCTCATATTTGACTTCTGCCTGTAAATCCATGACTGAATTCCCTATCTGCATTCCAATAATCTTTAATGTCGAGTTTTTATTATGTGTTTATAAAGAAAACAGTCCATCTCAAATAGCAAATTGTAGAGCTATGAGAAATGTATGAAGGTCTTAGTATTTGTTGCACATTTCTATATTCTTAAAAAATGTGGATGAATAATTTAATCACACCTAGTTTTAGGAGAACACACAAGTTTTGTTCCCTGAGAGATTTGCTGGTAAGGTCGGCCATCCCAGCATTTACTCTGAACTCAGCATGGAGTGTTGCACAAGTAACAGCTACAGGATTAGACCCTTTAATTTATATTTTCATTTCGAAATGGTGCCTACTGAAGAGTCCTGTCTTGGGGCCTCCAAGCTTGAGCACAACCATATTAATAGAGCTGTGATCACTGAGTTCAACATCACACTCTGGTTCCTGGCTCTGTGTGGCCACCTGAGCTGGCTCTCCTCCTTGGCCACACCTGAGAGAGCAATAAACCACTGCAGAGAGGTTCTCTCTCTAAAGTGAGCCTCCTTCTGTGCCGGAGCTCTGCCAACAGGGAGAAGACACCACATATGAGTACCCTAACAAAGCCTCTGGAGGCTTTTGGAGGCCTCTCGCCATTCGCTGAATAATAGCCAGCATTCCTTATTTAGGCAATTTAAATCGGTGTGCTGGGGCTTAGCACTTATTTTTAGTGTGAATGCCTGAAATAAGAAGTCTAAGCACAGCCATAAGTTACAAATACCATGATCTAGCTCCTGCTCCCCTCCTACAATGCGCCACTGAAATAACATAAGCTAATTTATGCAAAAGGTTCCATCATGGGTTTCTCCTTGGCATATTTTTAAAAAGTCATGATTGCATAGCAATCCATCATTTCCTGAAGTGTAATTCATCTTTATTTCCTAAACAACTTTGATCACATAACAAATGCGATGACTCCTCTTCGTTGCATGTATGGGAAATTACTGTCACTGATGATCCAAATGAATTAGTTTAATGACTTTGTATGTCCTCCTGGCACACCCCTAAATATGGATGTATAGTAAACAAAAAGTACAACAAACAAAGCTCTGTGGACATACAATGTCCCTTTAGTCTCCTTAAAGCTGGGACATACATAACAGAGATTTCTAGCATGAGATGTGGTATATAAAATAGGGACAAAATACCTAGCTGATGTTTGTGGAAGATGTTTTAAAGAAGTTAGTTTTGGATGTTAATTAAATCTGTCTTAACGTCACAAATTGAATCTCTGTATCTGGATTTTGGCTTCGCATATGCCACTGTACTCTGTAATGGGTACAAGAACAAAATTTACATTGATTACAAGTAGAAAAACATGTCTTCTTGGACATGTTTTCCTATTTGTAATCCAATGAATATTGTAACTGCTATTTTCTTTCTTATTTCCTTAGTTTATAATCACACATGAAACCTTTCTTATGTGTAAATTACTGTGACTTATTTTTTCTGTTATGATCTTTGACTTCAATGTCTACATTGGAAGAAGAGGTTCTGTATGTTCATTGACAAGGATGAAATCTTGTGACAGTGTGCAGCAAGTCACCTCTAAAGAGCTGTCATGGTCCTAAAGTTTTCTCTGTGGCTTTTTCCAGGGAAGTCTGAAGACAGAGATAGTTAAAAATGGTTACCGTGGAGCTGACACTCTGAAGTACAACAAAATTACCATTCTTGGCCTGACACTGAAACCTCAAGCTGTTTCTGTGAATGGAAGATCCGTCCGTGGAGATGCTTTCTCTTTTGAGATGAGTGGGGTAAGACCTGAACTGAGAGCTTAAGAAAAAACTTAGGGAAAAGAGGGTGAAGAACAATGAAGAGAGATGAAGTCAGTGAAGGACAGGAACTGTTTCTCATCCACACACCTTTACATTTCCAAGTATAACCAGACACCAGTTCTTGATACATCAGTCTGGGGAGACAAAAATAAAGCAAAAGCAAGAGCTCTTTTAGGAAACTTTAATCTTCACAATTGCATATGCACTTTCTTTTACTTAATGTCTGCCATTATACACATTTTTAAACTAATGAAATACTGGAAAGAAGATACACCTCCATGAGCTGAGAGCACTGTTAGCAGTTTTATGGGCATTCTTTTCATTCTGATAGAATGAGAAAACTTGTCAAAGTTTTTTATCTGCTGCTGAAAAGAGGTATTGTGGACTTTTTTCTCACAACTACTTGGTGTCCAAAAATTATTCCATTGTAATTGTCTCTAAGGGGCATCTCCCTATCTTCCAAAGAGGTATAGTTTCAGCATCTTGAAGTGCCAAGCCTCGGTGTTCCAGACCAAAATGTATGACTTGCTTGTGCAGTGCTCCTCTGGCACCACCATGGGGACATTCCAGAGGGGATGGATTGAACACTCCTAATGAACCCTAAGCTGCTACAGCCTCTGTGGTCCAAATTTTCTTTTGCACAAGAGTACAGACAAAAGGAACAAAACCTTTTGCTTCCTTTTCTCCGGCCACTTATCCCATACCTGTCACCAGCCAACAAGCTGAAGTGGTTGTGCGTACTTTGTACGAGATGTGTACTCACATCTGGGCACTGGTCTGCATCTAGGGAACTCCTGGTGTTACTCTGCAAAACGCCACTAAATCATTGTGCAGTGAATGATAACCGAGGCAACAAGTAGTGCATGTCACATCTTATGCTACCCTACCCACTTGGCTCAGTGATTGAAGTTTAATTTGTAACCAAAGAGTGATCCCCATTATACACACTTGGTACTACCATTTATTTTATTGAAGGAATCTGTAAAGGGAGAAAATTGCTGAGAATAAATTTCTGCCTTAGAGAATTGTAAAAATCTCACTTTCAGAGACAATGTCATAAATAAATGTAATCAGTATTGCCTCAAGGGAAGAAATTGTTTAACAGTCAAACTGCCTCTAAGCAAGCTGAAAGCAACATAAATGTGGCAGGGTAAAGAAAACATTCCATTGAGATGTGCTGGAAGGCACCAATCACAGAAATCCAGAAGATAACTGCAGACTAACAGCGTCACATACAAAGATGATTTAAAAAGACTAACAAGTTTGTCAGAAAAGTATAATTTAAAATTTGATTTAAAAGCAAAAGATTATCTTAAGATCTATTTCAAATGCTGGAGAAAAAAAACCCACCAAGCTGACGTTGTAGGGATCCAAAAATTCAAGTTAAATTTTTTATACCAGATAAATATATTCCTCTCACAATTCTAAGAGATTAAGCCAAACCTCTCCCACCATCCTTGTACAGATGTTACAATGTCACTGCCTATAATCCTCTGAAGTTTGACCCTTTAATAAAAAAAGAAAAAAAAAAGGGGGGGGGGAAAGAAAGGAAAAAAAAAGAGCACTAGCAGCAGCTTGGGTTCAGATCTTGAAAACCTGTAATTCAAGTTATTAAAAAATAAAACATAAAGGGCAAATTTGGCACTTTCTTACAGGCTTAATGAGGTTACATTTTGTATAATAGTTTAACAAGCAGAGACCACACTGTTTGAAGGGATACAGTAGAAAGTAACTTCTACCATATTGTTTTTCTTTTACAGAAAGCAGATTTACCTAATAGCAGTGCTTAAGTGCTTATTGAGCCATATTTATTTGTATATAAATAGAAACAGGTTGCTTAGTAATAAGCCACTTCTTTCTGATTCATGCAGCACTACCCTGATCTGACATTTGCAATACCACAGAATCTTCCTATTATTAGGAATCTGTTATCTTTTTTTCCCCTGGAGTCTCATGCCTTAAGGAACTGTACAGTGATTGCAGCAGGGATGTTGGAAGGGTACATCTGTTGGCCAAGCTTTTGCTGACAACTAAGTGACTTGGGCATAGGGAAGGTTCTTTTTATCACATTTGCATCCTCTGCTGGGAAGTGCAGAGGTTCTCAACATCCATGGCTCCCAATGTCCATGCAGTATTGCATCTGGAATAGCCTCTCTGCCTGCCTGGCAATTTTTGGATTCGTATTTGGTTGAGTTTGCAGTACTTTTGTCTGGATTTTTCTCTGTATTTGAAGAAAAGGCAAATTATTCAAGAAGTGGGATTCCAATTTACCAAGCAGTGGTGGAGAACTGTTTCTGATGAAAGATGAAAATATTAGATACTTTGAAGAAGTGATCTAAGTAAGCACAGACTGTTAGAGTAATGTTAACATGAATTTGTGGGCTGGCAAAGAAATAGCGAAGAGGCGTGAATGGATATCGTGCATTTTAAGAGATTATTAATTCTGAAACCTAAAGATAAAACTGGTGAAGTACTGCAAATGGAAATTACGTGAGTAGCACAAAATACATTAAATTTAACATTGAACAGAGAGCGAGGACAGATATTGTATTTATAATTTAATATTTAATTCATGTTATTAATTAATTTTAGACCATTCCTGAGTTTCTGAAAGGGATGTTGAATTGGATACAGCAGTAGAAAGATGCATACTGCCATCAAGTTTTCTCACCTACCAGATATGTTAAAGAAATCATGAAAGTCTAAACTCAAGTTTCACTTCTTAATCTCTGTTTTGAACTGGTTATTTTTCACATTAGCATAATTCATTATTTTGTGTCTCTTTTTTCCACAGAAACTGACTCTGAAGATTTCTGCTCCACTTACCGAGGAACTCAACATTAAGTTTTACTAGAATGGTCAGAACACACTCCCTTAATTTGGCATCCTTGGCCCCCAGATATTGATCTCACTTTGAGTTTAATGTTAAAAAAGAAATAATTAAAACATTGCTTATGGACCTGATGACTGATGACTGATCTTTTCTTATGTAGTATTTGTAACTCAGTATTCCTCAAAGAAAATTTTCAATAGTAGTTAATGAGTATTAACATAAACTGACGTGTACTCAAAATAGCATAGAAGAAATCATCTTGAAAATTCTGTCTCACCACAGATGGAGATAATATTTGGAAATGTTCTCAATGGGACCATATTCTGCACGACACACACTGTTTGGATTTTTTTCAAAGCTATGGTAGGGGAAAAAAAAAGGAACAACCAAGTAGTCAGTTTAACTCCAATAGCCCAACACATAACCTGCCATTAATACAACATGCAATACATATATAATATAATAACATATTAATATAATATTAGATTGAATATTATATAATATATAAAAAATGAGCCAATTGTCCCAGACTACAAGATCTACAACTCTAGTGATCACTCAGTTTTGTCTCCATTTCATTGTTCCTGAACAGTTATTGCAGCCTGGGCATGTCTTGGGATGCAGTAACCACAGAGAAAATTTGTTGAGATTTGGGGGATTTTTTTCAAGAATCTGATTCTCTGTGGAGACTGTCCCCAGTGTTCAGAGTAGCTGTTACCACAGCACAGTTTGTGCCATTAAATTTACACCATGACTTTTGACAGGATGGATCCACACCATGGTGGGGCAGAGCTTCACAAACTCAGCTGTTCCCATTCTTTCAGCTGTGTGAAAAACCTCTTTTTGCCTTTGTTGGTATTTATTCAAGAGAAATCCGAGTTGCAGTTTGCAACTACAAGAGTTTTAGCAGTAAACACATAGTCCAGTCAGGCAGTTAGGAAGGGACTGTTCCAGTTTGGGTTGCCAGCACCAGCCAGTGAAGCTCCTCCCAGGACATTGCAGGCAGTCTTAAGCTTGATCTCGAGCTCCTTAAGGTGCTTGTGACTCTTCCTGTTCCTGTCTTCCACCATAACTAAATGCACAAAATCCACTTCTTGTGACAGAAATGCCATGCCAATTCCTAGAAGATTAATTCTGCTTCCAAAACTCTGCAGGAAAAGGCCTCAGCCACAGGCTACTCTTGCAAAAAGCTCCCCAACCCTAATTCTCCACAGGAAACTGCTCCTGATATAGTTCTGCATGCGCAAGTCCAGCATGCTTTAACAAGAATGGCCAATTGTCACAACAATCAGTTTGAGACCACTCAGGATTTCATTCAGGTGTTTTTTACATGGTCACAGTTCTGTTTGATATCATAACCATGATATCAAACAGAGCGCTATAGACTTCTCCAGTTTATGTCAACTGCAGGAAAACAAATGCAGTTCTGGCTGCTAAGGGCTGCTTTCTCAAAGTGAGCTGGTTCTTGTGGAGAAACCTTAAGACTGGGGTCTCTCCAGAGTCTTTGCTGGCTGCAGTAAGGTCTGATGTGAGATATGCTTGTTCTGCATAGCACAGAGAAAGCAACTTGCTCATCAGCTATTTTGTGGGTAGAAGCTGGAGAAGATACTACAAAGAGGTGTAGGTGAAGATGGTGAGAAAGGGCCTAGGAAGAGCAGAATATGGACAGTGGGGTGAAAGATGATTCAAGGTGATAGAAGAACTAACCATCTTCACTGCTGTAGAATACCTCACATAGGTACAGTCCCTGATGAAACAAGCACTTGAAAAGCATGCCCGTCTGAGTCTGTGGACTGTGCAAACTAAGGGCCTTGTGCAAAGGAATTATGTTAGCAGCGTTTGTGAGAGCTGTGCATTTGGGACAAAGGAAAGGAGGAGAACCTCTGTTGGAGCAGACACCATCAGCAGGCAGCCGGATGGAGCAGTGCTTGCTGCACAAACCGGAGGAACAGCAGAGACCCAGAGGATGTGTCTGCACTGTGTGTCATGGCTCTGCACTGGAGATCTCCGAGCAGGGCTGAACAGCAGAGGCTCCAGCTGCACAGGAGGCGCTGCTGCAGTGGCTGCTGGCCACAGATGATGCCACACACTGCCAGTCACCCTCTTGTGCTGCCTGTGAGAGCCCCGTGCCTGCTCACCCTGAGCATGCTGGAGACACAAACAGAGGAAGCTGTTGCATGGCTTGACACTCTGGGATGGATGGGGACCACTAGAACACACCAGTTCTGTGCAGAATCCAATCTCTTCCGTGTGTCTTTGCAACAATGGCATCAAAGAGGCACCTGCTCTCCGTTTTCCTCCAAAAATGAGGTTGTTAGTTCCTCACCATGGCAAAAGAGCAAAGAGAGAGAGTAAGAGACCACTGGATTAGAGAAAGCAAATTTGTAAACACATAAATTTGGCCTGGAGTGGGGAACAGGATTTGGTTGGTTAGTGATCAGGGCTTTGTTTGGTACAGTGGGTTTCTCTCTGATCTGCCTTACAGTGTGGGAAAGAGCAGGATGGGGAGAGGGCAGGTGGTGAATTTGCTGACAGTGAAAAAGGAAACTGGTGTGGAAACTGGAGCACAGATACGGCTGGAGAGCAATAGAGATGTTGGAGATGTCACTTCTGTAGAGAGCCCTTTGCTAGATAGAGACGTGGAGTCAGGGCTCAAAGGTTTTCTGTGAAATCAGTGAGTAAGCTGGCACTTTCATATATATCTTAATAAAATAAGAGCAGAAAAACACACTCCTGTCAGTATCAATATGCTGTTCAGGGTTGTATTACAACATGGATTTTATTCCTCCCTTGTAATTTTGTGCCTTGTAGCTTCAGAGAACACAACAGGAAATCACTAGTCAGTAATACATCTGCCTTGGGTTCTGATTTCACATATTTATTTCATGAAAGTAAGCAAGACAGCCCTTGGTCAGTATTTGTATTAGGGACATCAAACAAAACCAGAGTTCGTGTGGACATGTGTGTGTATCTGGCTATTTATCCTCTCTGAGCATTGAGGTGCAGGTGTAATTTTGGATCATTTCCCCCTCTTTGAAGTTCTAGTTACACTGCTTGTTCCTTCCCATCCCAACAATATCTTTTATTGTTTTGTGAAAAAGGTAACAACTTCAACAAAAAATATTGATCACCTATTACAAGTGATGTGAGGCAAACCCAAGAACCTACAGACACATATTTTATTGTCTTTTAAGATTAGATTGGATTAAAGAATGGACTTCCCCAAGTGTTGGTGTGGATTATATTTATTACAGACAGAGATTTTCAGTGGAGTGAGAACTTCTCAGGCTGGGATTTAAAAGCATCGGTAGTCAGCTGCTTTCTCCATCCTGCCTTTGTTAGCCATAAAACCCACCAGCTGAGTCCCTCAGACTCTGAAGGAGTTGAAATGTAAAGGGAAAAATCTTGCTTTGCATTTCAAAACCCTGCTGATTCTATGCTTCTGCCTTACAAAGCCATGAAGAGAACACAGAAATTCACCAGCCAAGGTACAGTTGACCCCTAAGAATATGCCATTAGGCTTCTCTTCTGCAGAGAAAGAAAATACAAACATTCTCCATGCTACTCCATGTACACTTCAATTTTTTTTCATCTAAAATGGATAATTTTAGGTTTAATCTCAAAGTTTAGGTTTTATCTTCAATTCCCACTGTCTGTTCTTGCAAAAGATTTTATGTTGATTTTGTATGTCATAAAAAGATGGTGGGAGCCTGAATCAGCTGCACTGATAGAAGTAGAACAAATTAAATGAAGGGGACATGCACAGAGGGCTCTGCTGTGCTCAGTAAGCTGGACACAAAAAATCCATTCTGATATGGCCCAACGTGGTATTGCATGTCTTGAAACAAAGAATAGACAGAAGAAGATGTGACTCTGCTAGAGCAAAGGAGACACTGGAGGAGATGTGGGAGCTTGTTGGACCTGAGCATGAGTTCCCAATGAAAGTTTTAATCAAAAAGGAGGTAGAGCAACCTCAGATATACAGACAAGTAAAGGCAGAGAGGCTGTAACTCATCTGTTTGTCATACTGGTACCATCTTGTTGGAACACTCTGTCCCATTCTGGTGTCAGAGATTTGTGGAATATACTGAAATAAATAAGCTTGCTACAAAGTAAAGCCACAAAAATGTCTGAAGGACTACAAAAAGTCCACTTTCTTGTGAATGCACTATGGATCTCAACATGTCCCTAATGGCCAGGAGAAGGCTCAGCCCCATGAGAGTCTCAGTGTACCTATGGGGGCAGAAATGCAGTGGCAGAAGCTCTTTAAATGAGCAAAGGTAAGATTTGATGTCTGTTAAAGAAATTAGACAAATTCAAACACTGATATTTTAATTGTTGGAGCAGCTTTTCAAGAACTGTGGTGAATTCCCATGCAGTAGAAATTTTTAAAAGAGAAGTGGATGATTTTCTAAAATAAATACTCTTGCTCACTAATTTAGGTATTTTTTGGGACTGTATCCCTAGCCTGTGTCATGCCAACTGACCACAGCAGTCTCTCTTGGGTTCATGATTATGAATAATGAAAGGATATTTTGTAGGTTTTTTGCAAAACATACAGAGATTTCTGTAACAAGTCAGTGCTTTTGGAGGTATCCACATAGTTACAATTACAAAATATCATTGATATGATCAGATTTTTGGTAAAGGTTGGTATATGATATATTTTGGATGTTTTAACTTCTAGTGAAGGTTTTGGTAACTACTTTTTCCTGTCACTGGGTGGAACCTGAATCTACTTGAAAATCAGAGCAATTCATTGCCATTCTCATGCAGGAACTATTTGCCAACAGGTCTACAACAAAGGTGAAAAATATCACTGGGTCTATGGTGAGCATGAGGTAGACAACAAGTCTCCTACAGCAGAGCTGGTGCCTGGCTCTGGGGAGCAGTGACGCTGTTCCTGGCCCTCACCCCTTGCGCAGGGGCAAAGACCACGCAGCTGCTGGTGTGACATGGAAAGGTGAGAGTGACATCCATGAATGCCAGCTCCCCTGAGGTCTGTCTGGTGTAATGCGACCGGGGTGGATATAGGAATAGTCAGATGTCAGGGCTCAGCACCATGATGAAAGTCAGAATGCAACATCTCCTGGGATGCCTCCCAGGGCAGGCACCCACCAGGATCCATGACCTGGGCTGGCTCCTTGGCTTCCCTGCTCCCAGAACCCCGGGGCAGGTGTCTGGAGCCTCGGCAGGGACCTGTAGAGACCCTGGCTAGAGACTTGTCACTGTGTTCATTGCAAATGCATTAAATATAAATACTGGTGTCAAGGACTATGAAATGAAGGCAAGATGAACCTAATGGGCTCAGAGGGAAGGAGACTGCCACAGGTTTCTCTTGTAGAGCACATTTCCATCCCAAGGGGGAAACAGAGCTGCCAGAGGATGTGCTGACAAAGGTGGACTCTCTCTCTAGGGACTAACAAACTACGGGGATTAAAAACTAGCACAGATGCAGAGTGCTGCCTACAGAACCTCTAGCAATGCTCCCAAAGCTCATGCCCCAGATTTGGCAACCACTGCCCCATGGCTACTAAGAAGTTATCCAGCAAATATCTCAAAGAAAAAAAATGTGCAGTAGAGCATTCTGGTGTCCTCTTCTGTGAGTCACTCAATGAAATGAGCAAGCCCAGTGAATTTTAGGGAGACAGCACAATTCCAAACGGCAAGGCTGGAGGTCCCCAAACGCTCCTGTGCACTGTCCTGACTGCTACATTCAGGGCACAGGGAAAGCCATGAAGGAGGGCAGGAAAGTGCTCTTTCTTGGGAGCAATGCTGTCAGCTGGAGAAGCCCTGAGAGTGCAGAAGCAGAGAGGTGCATGGATAGCAGGAGCAGACCCTTGGAGCTATTCTGAGCAGTTCAGAGACAGGTGGTGAGGCTTTTCCTAGTGACCCAGAAGGGATTGTGTAGACCTTGTAGCAACTAGACACTATCTAAAGGTTGTTGCAGAGTTTCGCCACAGAGAAAGACCCAAATGGAAAAACATCCTAAAGTAATGCGAGCTGTGTGTCCTTTCTGTTCATTGAACTTTGCTCAGGAGATTGTTGCAGTTGTTGCTTGTGCTCAGAGATAATGGAGCTTCAGGCATGTACCAAAAACATTCTGGGGGGCCATTTGTAAAACAAAGTTTCCTGCTAAATTTTCTGCTCTATCCACTCCTTTTTGGCCCATGCAATTTCACCAGCACTTGTTAGCAGCCCCACCTCCTGTTTTGGTGAGACCAAAGTCCAGCACTTGTGGGGCACAATAAAATCTTTCCATGCTTTTGCTGATAGCTCAGGACTATGCTGCTTCTGCCCACCTTTTCCCTCCCTCTCCCCCACATAAACACATGTATGGAGGGGAGATAATGGTGTGCAGAAATTAAATGCGCTGTTGATCTCATACAAACTCATGCAGACACAGGGATTATTCGAGGAACAAAGGACCTCCCTCTTAGCTGGAAAGTTGCTGTGAAATACAATCTATTTCTCACCTATCAAACAAGATTGCAGAGCAATGCAGAGGTCAGTGTTTTGGGATGCTGCTGAAACTCACACCTGGAAGGTTGCTCACCTCAGGCAAGCTGCTCTGTATTTTACTCTTTCTCTTCTTTGGCCCAGCTTTTACTCCCTGCTGTCCCACAGATATCACTCCTAGTTGATCTTTCATGGTCAAGAGTGATTAGGCTACATCGTGCCTGCCAAGTCAGATGTTTACTCAACAGCACATCTGTGGTCTTTGAATAACCACGACTAAAGCTGTTGTGAGGAATACTCTCAGTTGCTAGCTGCCTTCTTCAAATCCTCTCTTTATCAATGGATAATGGTGGATGATGAGGTTCTCAGTTCTGCCATGGTTTCCCATTTTAGGTCTGTCTGAACCTCTTCCTTTAAACATTGCTCCCAATATTTTCTCCAAGCAGTAGCAATACCATTCTGGAGCATTTTCCCTCTATATAAAGAGTCCAGATCATAGATTTGGAATAGTTCTTTGGTAGACCATGATGCCACAATTTGTCTTTCAATCATCCATAGAAGGTCTCTAAACTGCTAGTATAAAAAAAAAAATTAAAACCCACATAAAAGATAGAAATTTCAATATGAATTCAGAGGAAGGAAAAAGGAAAGCAACAATTTTCTCTGCATTTTGAAGGGGTGTTGATCAGTTTTTTTCACCACCTGATTATGCTTTCTGAAGAATAAATCTGAGAAAGCTGAGATAAAAAGCATGGCAATTATGGGATCTACATATATATGTATATGTACATATATATATATATATATATATGTATATGTATATATCTAACTTCACTCAATAATTTTGAAGATACAAACAATGTTCCTCTCTTTTTCTTTCCACAGGCAAAGTTGGATGGGAAAACTGTTCTGAGCCATTGCTAAGTTGGTAAAGACAAAAGCACAGTTCCATAACGCTGATGTGTTTTTAGATCAAACAGCTGGAAGTACTGTACTTTGTGGCAGAAAAGAAACAATTCTTTTAGTAACACATATAAGAAAATAATGTAGTGCACAAACGATGCAGCATTTCATTATTTCTTAATTATTTTCATGTGATCATATAGGTTTAGAGGCTAGAAAAGGAGAAGGCATTTGAGAAATTATGACTTAAAATGTCTGGAATTTATAGGCAGCTTGAAAGCAATGGAAGTTAAAAGAGCATTTCCAGTGAAATGCCAAGAGTCTGTTTGCCTATCTGAAACAGATACTTCCTGCCTTTCAGCATCTAAGGGGAGTTTCAAATCATGAAGCAACAATTCAAAGATGACTGTTATGTCTTCAAGAGTTCTTTTGTATGTGGATGAACCTTCTTCTGTGTACATTTACCAAACACTATTTTTGTGTGTTTTATAAGTATCTTTCTTTCCTTCTTTTTCTTTCTTTCTTTCTTCTCTTTCTTCTCCTGCTTCTCTCTCTTCCTTTCTTTCTTTCTTTTTTTCTTTCTTTTTCTTTCATTCTTAGTGAATTACTTGCAGCTACCCATTTGAATTCTGTTTTGAAAGAGTAGCTATTTATATATTCATAAAATATACTTGCACTTTAAAAGTTCATGTCAAACTAGCAATAAATACTGAATAACAGTATGCTTTATGAAAGGTTTTATAGGCAATTAGGAAACCACTGCTATATAAAATATTTGTATACATTCTTGCTTTTAACTTGTCCGAGGATTCAATTTCATATTTTGGGTGATGCATAGAATTCCTAGCGATTTTTCTGCAAGTAGTGTATATGCCAAAGGTGCTCCTGTGATAGCATTTCAGTTCAGACAAGGAGCAAGCTTTTGAGCTGAACATCCTGACTGTCTCCACTTACTGCACTTGGGTCTAGGCCATGTGAAGTGAATCTTTTTCACATGAGCTAAAATAGAATAGGTTCTCTAAGACAGCATGGAATGCACCCTAGCCATCAAGGAGCATTCATGCTACATGGAAGTAAATCACCCACAAAGGGCATGGGGTTGCTGTTAGTGCTTCAGCACTGGCCTTTCCCAGTAGTTTGGTCCTATTGCACTGGGTTTCTTTCTAAGTTAGAAAGGTCAAATTTAGCACAGCAGTTGGGATAAATAGCCTGAAAATTGTTTGAAGCATCCCCTAAAGGTTAATAGAGCTTGTGAAGGGACAGAAAGAAATAAGAAAAAAAATTAAAGACGTTTCTGCCTTTTTTGTTTGTTTGTTTGAGCTCATCCTTACACATCAGGGAGGAGGGGTAAGATGCACATGTATCTTTTTACCCTGCAAAACCTCATTCCTAAAAGAAATTTGAAAAACTTTCAGCCTAACTGCTGGAGAGATGATGTGAATCCAGTGCTCCCAAAGGAATGTTAAAATACTCCTAGTACTCCTCTTAATGCATTATCAGTTCAGCCTGCTACTGTTAATTTTTATGGGACAGTGAATCAACTCTCAAATTCCTAATGTTACATCAATAATACTGTTGTGATATTTTGTTTTGAGGTGCAGAGGTCAGATCAGCAATTACTGAAACATTGCTTTATAAAAAAAGCAGTGTATTTTTAAATGTGACTTCAGTTTTTGTTTAAAGATACTCACTAGCTTGGCAAATATTCTCTACTGTAGGCATTAACAGTTACTTCAGATATTTTTAAATAGCCTTTTGTTCTGCAATGCTCAGTTTCCAAACAGAGGAATTTCTCTCACACTTTTGTCTACTTTGCTGTTATTCCTTTGCTGTTCCACATCACACCCTTTAATTGTTACTCTTGTGAAGCAGGACAACTGTTGATTATTTGGCTTTGTGTTTTTAATAGAGCCATTATTAAGCTTAATAAGCATATCTTCTGCTGAATGTTAAAAAGCAATAATTATCTTGTAAGTAGATCTCAAAATCCACCCCTAAACTGCAAATGTTTTCTTCATGGTTTCTTCTTTTTCCACCTCTAGAAAACAGAAGATGCTAATTTAGAGAGAGTATGAAATTTATATTCCCTGTAGTTGCTATTATAACTGACACAATTACAAGTTATGTGTTAGTTCCTATGCAACCAATGCTTGTATACATTTAACAAGTCAAACCTATTACAGTTCCTTTTCTTAATGCTATTTGTTTTATACCATTTATGACTATAAATTGCTATGGGATTACTGCTATGTGCTCTGCTTTCTTTAGTCTTGCTGAACACAGAAAATAAGAGATGGAGTGAAATTCTTCCTGTTTAAATGTAGTAGTATCTGCAGCCCAGACATGGACATGAGCCAGGGTGCCCCTCGCCACCAGTGCAGAAAATAGCACCTCCACAGTGCCTCACCCACACTGAAGCAGGCTCCTACTTCTGGCTGGGTCTATCCCAGCCTGAATCCCACTGCTAGCATTTGCTGGGTCTCACTGACACCTATCCCCACATGCACACCTACTCTGCAGATTTTAATACCAGATGAGACAATTTCCATCCAAGGAGTTGCAACTGATTCTGAATTGCAGCTATTCAGGTCATCAGGCAGCAGATTGGAACTGGATAGCAAATCTCACTGTGAATTTTTTTCCCCTAG
Source organism: Origma solitaria (assembly GCA_013397895.1). Taxonomy (NCBI): domain Eukaryota; kingdom Metazoa; phylum Chordata; class Aves; order Passeriformes; family Acanthizidae; genus Origma; species Origma solitaria. The sequence goes on along the minus strand of VZRL01006879.1, from coordinate 577,410 downwards.
ATTAACCTCCAGGAAAGTACAGGAGGGAGGGCTCCTTCCTGAGATGGTCTTTTGGTTCCCAGGATTTGATGCCCCGAAGTTCCCAGGCAAGCCAGTTTGTACTGCGGGTAAGAGGCTCACATCTTCCATATCCTGTCCTTCAGCATGAAATGCATTGTGCCACAGAAAAATAATGTTAACTAAAACACTGCAAAACCAATCACAAGAACGTTTATGTTATAGTGCACGTAGTTTTTGCTATGTGCACTACAACCTATAAAGGTTTTGTCAACAGATAGGAAGAGACACAGTAATTGTGGGTGAGGACAGACTTACGAGCATGCAAATGGGCTATGGTTTTCCTATTAGCACTGCTCAGAAATAGCACAGCTGGCCACACAGCAGTAGTTTTAGAGCTTTTCCTCTTCCCCATTCAAACTGTGGTTCTTTCAGCCTTGACAGGTTTGAGGAACCTAGCACATAATCCCTTAGACTAGTTTTTGAGCCATCTCTGTTTTTTTAAATCCTTTGAAATGGAGTTTTAAAATAAAATAGATCTCAAGAAGAAGTGAAGAGCAAGGCTAATAGATTAAACATTATATTTGGGAGATATTTGCATCCTGTATGTACGACAGCAACGACTATCCAACAGGTTTGGCTCAGCTAAGTGATCTATAGTAGCACTGCAGGGTTCCATTAAAGGTTAGCTTGTGGGATAACTGGTTCCTTAATCTTGCTCTGACAACCAGCCAAAAATAGGCGAGTGATCAGTCTTACTGATGTTACCTAACAAGTTTGCTCTTTTCCTGTTGCTTTAGTACTGCAGAAAATGCTACAGTCAGGAAAAGTTGGATATTTGAACTGTGTAGCTAAAGATGTAGGAAAACCAAGGAATGAAAACAATTTAGAGAGTCTATAACAAAAAAAAAAAAAAAAACCCCAACAAAACCAAAACCAACCAAACAACAACAACCACAAAAAAAAAGCCCAAAAAAACCCACCCAACTCTCAAAACCCCACCACAATATGAAGCATTATTTTACAAGGATGTTTTTGCTGCTTGTTCTGTTACATGCAAGTACAGGGACCCATTAACTTCTAGGCTTTATTTCTGCTCAGATAAGCTGTTCAGGGATCAGTAGGCCTTCCTTGGGAGCAGCAGGCTCTGGGCACCTGTGGAACAGTGGGAACTACTGACTTCAACAGAGAACATGGTAGGCTTTAACATATTTACATTTCATAGGTAATTTGTAATATTGACAGCATTTCTGTTAAAATCATCTAAGGTATAGGGATGGGAAAAGCCTGGACAATCCTACAAATCGACAGTAAATTGCTGAAGCAGGAAGAGTTGACAAAAAAAAATCCCAAGGACTGATTGAATTTATTTTTAAGAGGCAGTTTCTGAGAACTCACTCTGGCAGTGACTTTAACCACATTCCTGCACATCACTGAACATTCCCTAAGAGCTGAAACACCCCAGGCACTGCTACGTGAAATAATCCAGCAAAACATGGGAGCAGCCTGCAGCCGAGAGTGCCAAGCAGCCGCTCTGCCTGTGGAGGCACGGCGGAGCAGCCTGCAGGCAGCAAATACAGCTGGCAGGGACAACTGGCAGCGAGCACAGCTGGCAGCAGCAGCTGCGAGCCAGCCCAGCGGCCAGGGGGTGCTGAGCAGCCCAGTGCAGCCCCAAACTTCAGCCGAGAGCACAGCAGCTTTTCTGGCTTCTCTGGGTCAGCACAGAGTGGTGACACAGTACACTGATGCAGCACCAGCCAAGCTCTGTCTTTTGGGACAACTCAGCTCCTGACTAGGTGGATTATATGATAAAAAGTGGGGATGATTAAAAGAGGAACAGACTGCAGCCAGTATGTTCTGAGAACGGGGTAGTTTTCCTTGCTGTAAATTGTCTTGCAGCCAATACCTTAAAAGCTCCTATTATTTAAGCTCATGTGTACAAAATATTGTTTGTCAGTGGGGAAGAATTTTCCTGGTTTAGGTGCATTGATTTAATTCTCCTGAGACACTCAGACTCCTGTTCCGTATTTCCTGAGGCCCCTTGAAAACAATATCTGCTGCTTGGGCACAGGCCTACAACTCATCTCCCATTCTCTGGCACTATAAACTGTTTAAAGCTGCTATCCATCTTGTCTCCAATTCTGTGTTCAACATGCTGCTCTCTATAATAGGGCTCTGTATATTAAGTGAATGATCCATATCTTTGCATCTTACAGGCATGTGTTTGCATTGAACTACACTGCAACATTATTCCAGGGAGCTCAGTTTATGACGAAATTCCAATCACTTGATCAACCCCCTTTTTCCTTGTAATGGTCTCCATTATGTTTCATCTGTGAAGTTTCGCAGTAAAGGACAAATACATTGAATAGAACTGATCCTGCAACATGCCATTATAGATGCTCTCTAGAATTACTTTCTGAGTCATATTCTTTTTAGCATGTGCTGCATTCATTTTGTATAGTGCTAATTTTTAATCAACACATCATTTGGTGAGAAATTATATCAAATCCTTTAGTAAAATCTAGATGTATTACATTGCATTGTCTTCATTCACAGATTTTATCAATAGAAGTAATTATCTGGCATTATTTGTTTTCTATGTGCTCCGTGTTACGCATCCTCTGCAGATATCTTTAAAATCCACATATTGAACCTTAGCCTAATTTAATCTCTTTGAGGCAGGAACAATTCCAGTGTTAAGACAGTGGACAGCACAAAGGGAATTCAGAGAACCATTAATAATAACTGTGTGCCAACCATTCTTCAGCTCTCTGCTGTGACCTAGTTGTTTCACATTTATTGCTTTACTTTGGTCAGAACAGAATTTGAAGTACCAAGTCCAGAAGTACCAAAGTCCCTACAAGTAACATCTCAAAGTGTCCAAATCATCAGATTTTCTCTTTAAGAAGAATTTTAAAGCCTGTGTTAGAAGTTCACACTTCTTAAATGGAGCATATATATTCACAGACACCTGGAACAGAGAGATAATTAGAATTTTTCTACAGATAGTAGTAGCAAGTAGTAATTCTGTCTGTAATGCTGTATTTGTGACCAGTGCATCATCACAGTGTGATAGCAGAGACCTTGCCAATGGGAGCACATGATGCTGAGTGTGAGAGCAGAGGGTGAAAAGATGGTGCTCAGGATGTCCCCCTACCAGGGACCCCAGTGCTGTAAAGAGGTCACCAGGGGTGGTAAAGAAGTGCAGTTTGGGAGCTGGGCAAAACCAAAAGGGCTGAAAGAGCAAGGCTCACCATATACAGTAAATTTGAATGTAAAATGGAGTTGCAGAGCAATGAGGCAGGAGCTCACAAGACCAGGCTTGAAAAACTGCCCCAGGTGAGGGTTCTCATAGTGGGGAGGAGGAAACCATCAACATCCTACACCTCCTTCAAGCAAAGAAGGAACTCCATCATGAACACCACACTTGTCCTGGCAAAGGGCATGAGGTGCTGACGGCTTGCTGAAGCCCTCTTCTTCCCAAGCAGTATTGCTGCCACCAAACACAGGAGCAAACGTGAAAGCCTATGGCAGAGCCCAAGAGCAGAGCCCAAGAGCAGAGCTAGATACCAGGAAGGTTTTGTACAACAGTTTCGACTCCCTTATTAATGTCATTCTGCATTGACCAGATAATTTGTACTGTGGCAGGTAGTATTATTGTGACTAGACTAATCTTAATAACTGTCTGTTGTATTGTAATTAGTCTTGAGATTTTCATTAGACTAATGATGAATTCTTGGCTCCCATATAAGATGTTTTCTTTCCTGCCCATGATTTTGAATGCAACATTGGTCTCAGAATTTACTTTTATGTAATAACTGTGGTATGGAACAGTGGCAATGTAAATAATCATCACATCATAGTTTAATCCATTTTATTTTTAACTTTATTCTAAGCAAATAATTTTTAAAAGACAGATTTTTATTCTGTAGTCATAGTTCCATATATTTAGCTAAATAACTTCTGCAATTCTAAAGTCTGCAGTAATAATGTTGTTTATACAATTGAAGCTGTCCCTTTTCATTGCAAGACATTACGTACATATATGATCTATTCCTCAATATGACAAACAGATTATAAAATATTTCTCTGTGATTGTAAATAAAATATGTGCATTCCACTGACATCAAAAAAGAAATAGGACATGAGCAGTTAAAATCTGAACAATTTCGCAGCTCTAAAATGAGATATTTATGTTTCAAAGGCCTCTCTACAAAGAGGAAGGGGCATTTAGAAATGTTTTAAACATCAAAAAATGAGAGTTAAAGAAAGCTGTATATAATCTATTTGTTTGTATAGCAACTAGTTTTCATTTGCATTGCAGATGCAATTTCTCAGAAAGTATACTGGGAAAAAAAGCCGTTGATGGAGAAGTGATATGTCTTAGTATTTGCATTTCTCACCCTATTTGTCTTTCTTTACTACAAAAGAAGATTCGATTTAATTAATTTGATTTAGAAGCTTATTTTGGAAAGCAACTATAAAAGGAACAGCATATTTTAAGAGAGCTTTACAAATATAAACTAAAAGGGTAATATTAGAAATTCAGTTTCAGACAATATAAAGAATGAGGTAAATGTAAAGAGCAAAGATTCACTGTGTAGTGAAATAGATATCTAAGTTTTGGAGAGTAATTCAAAATAGACTCTTGTGCTGTATCTGCTTTTTAGGAAAACCAAGGGCCATGGGGAGGACATAAGTCAATAGTGCAGAGGGTGGTTATGGCTTGGCTTCTGCAACCTGAGAGACTCTTTTAGTATGTCAAAGAGACTGTTTGGGAAGTTGTGCCAAGCCTGATATTCAGGCCAATACTACATTCTGCCTCTGATTTGGACTTCTGAAAGAAATAGAAATTAATGGTTAATTTTAAAAAACCAAATTGAACTGATTTTTGTAAATGGATATTTATTGCTTTACCAGACTACATTTTGCTGTGAAAAGCTATCATCAGACACAAAAAAACCCTGATCAAATTTGAGAGAATACGCAATAAAGACTTTTGTCACATTGATTTGCTGTGTTGAGAGAGACCCCCATGTCAGGCCAACAGGAGCCTTGTGGGTTTCAATGCAGACCAATGCACAGCCCTGCACTGGGGTGGGTACACCCAGACATGGGTAAAGGAGGGGGCGTGGGGGGCTGGACAGCAGCTCTGAAGCAAAGCTCTTGGCAGACAACAAACTGAATATGAATGAGCAGAGAGATCACCCCGGGCACTGTGGAGGTCAGTAACACCTGGGGTTGTGACAGCAGAGCCAAGCAGGGATTTTTTCCCCAGGTCACATCTTTGAACTGCATTGGGACCCCTGCTATTAAGACATTCAACTGCAGAGACACGTCAGTGCAGGATCATGAGGATGATTAGGGAGCTGATGATTAGATCATAATGAGGAAGAAGAGCAGAGGGAACTCTCCTTGTGTAGCCTGGAGATGAGAAGGATAAGGAGTGTAACTGTTGCTGTCTATTACCCACTGGAGTGCTGATGATACCTCTGAGTGTTGCCTTGGGGGTACACAACAGAAAGGACAAAAGGCAACAAGCTGCAGCAGAGGAAAACCTATTTGGATATAGCACAAAGTTTTGTAAGTGTTTAGATGTTGGAAAGGGCCACCTGGTGAAGCTGCAAAATCGCAGCCTTAGAGAGTTTTAAACTTCAGCCGAACAAGACCCCGAGTAACCTGTCCTAGGTTTGACAATAGCCATGCTCAGAGCTTTGACAATGACCATGCTCAGAGCAAGAGGACTAAGTGATACATGAAGATCACTTTCAGCTTCAATGATCCCACCATTCTTTGATAAAAACCAGCAGGTTTCCATGTTTTGGATAATGTGAAACAGTGCTTCCCCTGCTAAGTTAGCTGCCATGCTGAGATGGCCTCATGGTGTATTGAGGTTCATGTCAGATTCACAGTTTGACAAACATCTACAGCAATAAGTAAAATGAAAGCTAGTGCGTTTAAAAAGCTGGATAAAAAACAATCTTTAGAAAATAATGAATAACTAATTCTCATCATTAAGATTTTCTACCTGTAAGGACTGTTGAGTCTAAATATAGATATTAGAATCACAGAATATTAGGTAAAACATGTTTTTAATTTGAAAAGGAATGATAAAGAAGTTTTTGAAGCATGACTCCTAAACCTTCCTTGCCATGCTGAGCTTCGGCAGTGTGAGTGGCTTCTCAGCCAATGCTAAGCCAAGGCAAAGGTTAGTCTTGCACAAGGTAAACTCAAGACTCCTGGTGAAAATGCAAAAAGAAAGCTGGGTTCTCACAATAGGTGAGAGTGACCCTTTCTGACATACAGTGCACGGTCCAGTTCTTGGGATCTAAGTGGCATTGAGGACAATGCTTGTGTTGGGAGTCTGCGTCTACCAGGTGCCAGGTAACAGAGGATTTTATTCTGTATTAAATTAGGGCTGATTCTTGGATCTAGGTATGCTGCAAGACTAAAGCTGGACTGAGTGTTAGGATTAGTATTATGTGTAGCAATAATGCAGAGTACTATTATGTAGAATTAGCAATTATGTGTAAGGAATTTATCCTTGTGTTAGGAGTCCAGGTTTGTTCTCTAGATAGATTAATACTGAAGAATGCATAATATTTCCTCAAAAGGCTTTTAAAAAGTGGAAACTTTTAAAAGGATGAGATTTTTTAGTGCCTTTCCCTTTCAAAAGTTTTTTATGCTTTTCGGGAAACACACAAACTGGTCTAAAAATATATTTTGAATCTAACTTCTTCTAAAATTACTATATACCCCCACATAGCTATGCTAATTATATCACTATGAAATGATACACCAAAACTGTAAATAATTAAGAACCTGAAGTTAATATTTAAAGCGTAATATTAATTTGTACTGAATTATCTGTTAAATTCAAGAGGGTTAATTAGTTCATTGATCATTTCAGTTCTGTTGAGTTCTTATAAGAATGAATTTGGCCTATGTTGTTTAAAATCCAATATGTTTAATAATCATTCTAATCTTGCTCTTATTCATGCAAAGTAAGATTAATTTACCATCTTTAAAAGCTACTGAACTAGCTAATTTAATTTTTTGTGTGTGTTTACAGTTAAATTCTAAATCAAATATGTAAATATGAAATGGGAAATCACTATTCAAATAAAATATATTTTTCTTATTTCAGGGAGTTTTGTGCTTATCTCTGAAGAACATTCAGAATTGCAATCCATGTGACAGTTTTAAAATCTGCCATTTAATTTTCCTTTAAATTTGTTTTAGAATTCTTTGGTGGTTTGCTTCCTTTCTTGTTGATTTTTTCCAATGAGAAAGAAAAAAAAGAAGTGTTTATGAAGTAACTTTCTCAGCTGGGACAAATTCTGGTTGTGCTGGCAGCAATCCAGCATCTTTTTTGCAGAACAACTCAAAGGCAACTGTGCTATGGTTACCTAAATAGTAGAATAATTTTCATAGAATTCTTGCTACTGTGACTCTGGAAAGTATGCTGCTGGTATCTGGCAATTGCCCCAAGCTAATTAGTTCTTTATTTTTGAAGATGAATGTTTATTTCACAGTCAGATAAATAATGTGTATGAAGTAATTTTAGGAAAACAAATACTGTTTTTATCAGGATGCAAAACCTTTCTGAAAAGAAGAAATTAAAGGTTCTCATTTACCACAGATAGAGAATTAGAAGTCCTGACAGCCATCAGCACAGTTCAGTCTGTGGTGTTGATACAGTTTAATTTTTCATATTCTGTTAAGTAACAGAATCTAATTTAGCTCCCATTTGAGAACTATTGTGCAATTCTTAGTGGTATTTTGAAACTGAAAATAAGGAACGGATCAAGCCTCATTTGAATAATTTGTAGATATAAGCACATTGAGAGAGCAGAATGTGACACGAGAAAATAGCAATATTGTACTTGTACTTCTCACACAGGCAAAGCAATGGTGCAATAAACCCTCCAAATTCAGCAAATGTTAAGTGTGAGCTTTACACCTCACTTAAGAGGCAGACAGCTGCTGCCCAACACCACAGTTATGAATTCAACCATATGGTTAAATGCATTCCTGCATTAGTGCCACAGTTGTTCTGGAAGATAGTCAAACTCATTACATTATTTGGGCTGAAAATTTTCAGCCTCATTAAAACCTTAATTGCTTGAATGTTGCCATGAAATTAGGAAAATCTGATGGACAGTGCTCCCAAAAGGCAATCCACATGCTGTCAACTGTTTGTTTAAGGTATTTTAATGGAATGGAAAATAATATAAAATTAAAATTCATGAATGAGGGAATACACGAGGATGAAAAAAGAAGAAATATTCTTACAAAATTCACTATTCTATCTGATGTTCTTTTCTGTTTTCATGAAAGGAAAAGAAGCAACTCTCTGAAGTTCTTATTTCTTCTCTAGATATTTTAGTGACTTGCTAAATGTCATTACTATAAGTCACACTGCCTTTTTGATAGATCATTAATAACGCAAAATTAACCTATATCATAAATTAGTGTTTGGTAACTAGGATGGCAACTGTCATTATAAAATGCAATCAAAATAAATGCTGTAAAGTTGGAAAATTTAATTCATAGTTATAAATGAGTCATGAGTGATTAAAATCAGCTTCTCTGAGAGTTTGTGTAGTCACTTTGGAGTTTGCTTCTGGTAAATTGGAAGAAAAAGAAGACCGTGTCCTGCAGTAATTGTATTTCTTCAAAATATGTTGTGTCCAAGGACCTCCCCTTTGCTGCAGGGACCTCCCAGCTGTGTAGGCAACAGCCACTGAGGGGCAGAGCAGCCCAGACCACTGCACAGATCCTTCCCTGAGGGAAAGGTGGTGTCTGCACACGGGGAGGAAACTATGGGCTCTGTAGAGCCCAACCATACTGAGTACCTCAGAAAACTGAATTTTATCTAAAATGATAAGCTTTCTTTGAGTATCTGAACAAAAAGCCCCAACTGCTAGAGGCCTTCCGTGGAGGTGAAAGCCAAAGTGATTTAATGGATTAAAGTCTGCTTTGTCAGACTGAGCATCTGACCTTGAAGCTCCTATCAAGGACTAATGATTGATAATTATGGGAGTGGAGGTGTTTAATGATATTCCTATTATTTCAGTTATTGCTGCTTGAGTCCTTGTAGGTGGAGGCATAAAATCAATTGTGGAAGCCAAATCAACATCACAGATAGTACTGGTAAGAGCTGTTACGCACTCAAAAAGCATTTTAGCTGGAAAACAGAATGTTTTATATCCAAATCTCTCCAAACGAAATTCCTCCTCTTTCCAGAACCCAGATCATAGGAACCCATTCTGTGGGAGAGGCTTGTGCTTTCTGGTTTTGTGTCTAATGGTGAGTTATCAAATATGACAGAGAGTCTTTAAGGAGCCATGAAGCTTTTCCCCTCTGAAAATAGAACCATGTTCTCCTTTTGCCCAAAGGGCATTTGTTGGTTTCTTCCACAAAATAAGTATAATCTTGGGGGGAAAAAAAATCAAGAAGTGAATAAAGTAAATCACATGCAGCCTCGAAAATTAAGATGGGACAAAGCTTCACTGTAAGCCTGACTGCATGAAAAATAGTACATGGAGGGACCTGGCAACATGGTAGGATTTCACTGATCCTTGAAGGAATACAGAAACACCCACCACTTCTTTTCAAAATGAGGAAGCTATAGAATGGCACGGGCACATACGGTGACAAGTTTTTTGAAATTCCACTATCTTGGCTTCCACTGAGAAATCTGTGAAAGAAACTGTTAAAAAGCAATTGACAGAACTAAGTTTGGGTTTGCTTCTTGCTGGCTAATTAGAATATGTAGCATTACCCTGACTCCACAGGGAACCTTCTGGGAGGATGAAACGATAAATGAATCTGATATATCATCCAGAGTATTTATTTATGTGAGTTCAAATGTGTGACTGCTGACAAGCAGTGGATCCAACACTTACCCAGATTAGCTCAGGCCATCACCCTCACCGCCTACATTTGTCTGAATATTTACAGGTAGGTAATAGATCCGCAATTGGTGCTCCCTCATGAAACCTGTGTTGGAGGCTACTCTCAAAGATTAAATCTGTGTCTATTTTGGCAGTTATTGATTTCTTCCATGCCTAAAACAGTGTGACCCAATGTCTCCTTGATGTTTTCAGGAAACACATGAAGTCATGAGCATGAGTACTGAAGCCACAGCCTGCATGATGGCTGAAGATGTAGCAGTTTGGGTGTTGCTGCTGTTTGGTTCAGAATTGCTGTAATGATTTTTTTCCTAAAAGAACTGAGTTTGACTTTAGTTGCCAGGAAGAAAATAACTGGATAACATACCTATTACCTGTAGAGGCTGTGTCCTAATTTCTTCGGCATTAGCCAAATTCACAAAACAACTTTTACATATGAAGACTTGAACTCCCAAGATGTATTGCTAATGGTGGCAGTGATTTTATGAATATTCTGGAAGCATGCTGAGGGAAAAGATATAGGTCAAGATTAGGCAGAGAAAGAAACTGTGAAATGTATTATTCCTAAAAGATTTGTAACAGACAAATATTTTCTGCAAATCAGCTGGTATTTCTTAGAAATATGGAAGGCCTAGAAGTGAATGCTCATGGAAGGGAAGGAAAAAATAACTCCAATCATCAAGAGTAGTCCAAGAACACGGGAAGTAACTGAAGAGCAAGAAGCAGATTCTCCTCTACCTCTTCTGAGACTAAAACACTTTCCTGATGTGTTCAGCTGATCTTGTGACAAACATGTTAAGGTTTCATTTTGGGGCTCTCTAATCTTATGTTCATTGAAAAGAACATTGTTATTTAAATCTTTAAATTTAAATTGTATGCAGACAGTCTTCCTGTTACCATCCTTTCAGCCATACTAAACACTTTAGCAGAACCTGGAATTATCTACAGCCATGAGCCAGTCATGAATTGTCTTTCTAGAAAAATTACTTTAAATATAGTCTTACATTTTTCTGCCAGCCTGTCCAGAAGTGAAATCTGGCTGGTCAATGCTCGGTTGAAGGTGCATGAATAATACTTTTTCACCCAAAACCAGTTTGTTTCCTGGTCCCTTAAAATGAAACCTGAACTTTAATCTGACTTTGTTAACAGTCAAAAACCACTACTAAAAGTACTCCCAAGTCACATTTTTAGAACTTGTGTTCCACACACTTGCTTCACTCTGAGAGCCAGAAAAAGTGCTCAGTAGGTCTAAAATTCCTGTGTTCATAGATGTAGAGACCACATATGCAGTACTAGGTATAAGATGTGAAATAGATTCCAGGACACCTCCTGGATGACTCTGAGAATGTTTCAGGGGTCTTTGCCATTTTGAAGAGCACTTTAACTGAGAACTGTGTCAGGAATGGATGCTACTTAACCTGATTTTAAGGAAAAACACTTTCCTTAGGATGTGGAAGAAAGGAACCTTACCATTGTGCTGATCTTTCTCTTCTGGCCTGGATCAAACTGGAAGAAAATTTGAAATAATCCAGGAAACTTAGCTAGTGCTATAGGTACTTTGATACATAACACAATTCTAGTGTAGTTAAATATAATATAGTGAGACAAGAGTATTTGTTGGATAGCTGTCCTTTGTGCATCTGAAGAGGGGCAGTGGTGTTTATACTTGGTGATTTTATTCTGCATGGAAATAGTAGAGAGGTATACAAACAAATGCATTACTAATTTTGTCATGGTACCGAAAGGGTGAAATTATTAGCTGTCTCTGCACTGATGACTCACTAACCTTCCTCATGCTTATGCCATGGTGACAAGGTTTTCTGGGGCCTTACAGTGTGATGCTCTTTTCTTGTGCAGGCAGCAAGGATAGATTTCAAAGGCTTTTAAATACAGAAGGCCTATATACTTTTTACTGAAGAATGTATTTTCCTTGACACTTGTGAGACTGTAGACATTAGACCTTGGAAAAACTAGTGTTTAAAGTGAAAACCTTGAAGGAGTGGAGATTTTTTCTCTATGTCTAACCTCTGAGTCTGACACCTCCTTTGCACTTCACTGTCACAAAAAATAGAGCTTCAACAGTATTTGTGTGTTTTGAAAGCAGATTACAAAATCATGGAGTTATAGGAGGCAATTCATCCTATAAGGATAAAGGGACTAAAAGTATCCATCAGCATGTTCTGTTACAGTTGGTTTTTAAAGCCTGTAGTCAGTATTTAATCATGGTTCTTGCCAATGGTTCCAGTAATGATGGTGGCACTGATGGTTCCACTTGTCCTAGAAAGTGCTAAATTCCTTGTCTTTGTTCAATGGATTGAAACAATCAGCAGAAGCAAAGGAGGAAATTGACTATATTAATCAAGGGCAGGAAAGAAAGATACAACAATTCTCAAACTGTAGTGTGCGTTAGGATATTGGAATCGTTTCAGTGCTATATTCAACTATCAGAAAGGACCAAGTTATGGCTAAGTTCACTCCATCCTTCAGGCTCTTGAAAGAAAGAGTTTGTGGCAGCCAGGATAAAAATATGATGTTCGATGGATGTTACTTAAGGGAACTATTGAATGGATATTGAAGAAGAACAAGGGAATATGGTATGTTCATCACAAATTCAGACTAAGTATGTCATTGTCATGAAAATGCTATTGTACTGTAGTCACATTGTTTTGTTCCAATAATGCTGAAGCTCACTTCTAAGCTCACTTCTATAATCATCCACATATTCTATCACATCTACAGTAGAATAGATGCCATTTCCAGTTCCTTAACTTCCTACAGATTAGTCTGTGTTGCTTTTGTGAGTGGTTTATTTTTTTTAGGAGTGCAAAGATTTAATCATAAAAGTTCTTTCCTGAGATATCTAATAATGATCTACAAGGCAGAAAGCTGAGGGGGTGGAGGGGAGTAATCAATGTTTGCATCCTGTGGCATTCAGCTTCAATTATACTGCTGAAACCTGAAAGCTGTGATGTTTTAAAGCAATCATTCGGTGTTACGCATTACAGCTATGTGTAACACCGAATGTCAGAATGTCTAGTTTGTTCATAGTTTATGCTATAATTACTGCAACTATATCCCTCATTCCTTAAATTAGGTTGCAGATATTGAAACGAGTAATGTAGGTATCTGATAATTAGCAACAGCTAATAATAAAAAAGTAACAATGACAAAAGAAAGCAAGGAAAGTATGTCCTGCTTTCCATTGCAAAATTTTCAGTGTCAGTGATGTCATTCAAATGCCAGCTTACCATATACCACACACAGCTCTTATGTTTCTTTTTGCACTGTAATCTGATAGGTATTTTGTACGTAAATTTCAGATACTAAAACTGCCTTTGTCCTAATACTTGGGCATCATTCCAGTTCCCACACCTCAGTATCATTTAAAAATGAGAAAATACAAGGTGCCTCTCTGGAATGATAAAAATGTATATTTAGCCCCATTGGTGCACATCTTTCAACTACCTCTTGGTTTGGTTTTTAGTTTCTCTTTCCTATATAAATCACTCTCAGTGCATGAGAACTATGTACGTACTCTAAGCCAAAACATTAGAAGACAAAATAGCTGTGCCTTTATAAATGTGATGAAAGAAGATGGATATCTCCCCAGCAACACTGAAGACTTGAATTTCCTTAACTCCTCCATTATTTTCGTAGGGTTCTCTATTTATGGAATTAGCAGTCACCAACTATTTCCATTTTTCTAAGTAGAATGAAATATTAAGATCAGGTAATATAAAAAAGGATCAAAACAAACCCCCACATAACAAAAAATAAAGTGGATTAGTAGAGAATAATACAAGATCATATCACACATTACATACTTTTAAGTTACTCACACCTATAGTGTTGTAACAGTTACGTAATTCATAGTGATGTATTATCCTTACTATAGTAAGTCTTTATACATTTCAGGTTATTCATGCCATGCCCTGTGGGATCCACTGATCATATTTAGATCCTTATAGCAGATTATAAAAGAGGGAGAAACTACATTATGAAGCTGAAAAACAGTTTTTTTCTTAAAAACTGTTCTTTAGTTTTTAGTCATCTAGTAGCTTATTTGTACGTGGAATTAGACTCTCAAGACACCAGTGGTCCTTCACTCATCCCTTCACACTACTGATTGGAAACAGATAAAGATAGTAGGGAATTAAATTTCTTTTAGGGGTTTTTGGTGTTTTTTAGGGGGTTTTTTGTGGGGGTTTTGGGGGGTTTTCTGGGGGGTAGGTTTTGGTTGGATGATTTTTGTGCTCTTTTTTGTTGTTTGTTTTTTTGTTTTTGTTTTTGGGGGTTTTTCTGTGTTTTGTTGATTGGGTTTTTTTAGCAATTTTAGCTGCAGGCTTACTGGTTTGGCTGCTTGCAGACACCTAAAATATTTGTAAAGGTATGTGGTTTCTCGGCTGTACCAAGAACTTCAGACTGGTTTAAGACGAAGTACTTTAGAGATATCTGATGAGAAATTTCTTCGTGCTTAACAAATTGCTCTGGAAAAGAGAAGGAAAATAAAGAAAAGAGACTTCAGGTGATAACCTCCTGAAAACAAAGAGCCAGATGTGGTCAGAATTTTCTGAATAAAATATCAGTGATACCTTCCTTGAGTTTCTGCCACTGGAGTTATGTTTCAGATGTGTGCTATATACACAGGGAGTATATCTGCTGTATGTAAGAACATGTTACTGTCTTCTGCTTTTCCTTCTGTTTGCTATGAGCTACCCAGGTGTTGACATTGAGGTTTCCTTACCATTATTTTGATGTACTACCTGAGATAATGCATTGAACTTGAATTACAGCAACAAGAATCTAGAAATGAAATTTAAAATTACTGTATTTCGATAATGTTTGTAGCTTTGGAGTTATTTTTTTAATAAATAAACATATTAAACTTCTTTATTTCTGTATGTAAAACTATTAACAGTAGAGGACTTCAGTACCTGATTTCAGATTGGTATCTTTGACCCATCCTACATATTGTGTGGCTACAGACATGGCATTTAATTTGCCTGTACATTAACTTCCCACCTGCGACATTGGAATAGCAGCACTTCCATCTCTCTCCAAACTGCTATGATGAGAAATAGATATTAGAGACTATTTAGATGCCATAACAGTGGATACAAATGACCTATAAGACGATGGAGCTCTTGTGATTATTGTGAATAGTTATGACCAGATTCAGGGCAACTGGACTGGCGGTCTTGGGGGAAAAAAAAAAAAAGGAAAGGGTCTGTGCACGTGTGAGAGTGTGAAATTCCCCCTTTTCAATGTGTCAATGCACACAGTAACCAAGGTAAACTCATCTCTTCTCCCTCGACTCTTTTGCAATTGTAATAGGTGTTGACCTTCCGGGGCCGTTACCGCCGAGCTCTTTCCCTCGCCCGGCGACCGCCCCGAGGAGCACCCACGGCCCGGCCCCGCCCGGCCCC
>VZRL01006879.1:476942-560940 GCA_013397895.1 Origma solitaria | reverse complement strand
CCGGGCGTGTCCGCCGCCGGGTGCTGCCGCTGGACCCCGAGGGGCGAAGCGCCGGCTCCCGCGGCAGCTGCGGGGTGTGCCGAGCCGGGCAGCGCCTGCCGCCGCTCCGCATCGTGCCCGCGCCGCTGCCGGGGAGCGGGAGTCACGTCGGTGAGCGCGCAGGGCGCGTTAGCCGGCGAGTATTTAACTTCTGGAGCTGTCCCAAGTGCCGTGATAGGGACGGAGACCTCCCGTCCGGAGTAATCCTGTAATGGATTTTTCAAGGCTCTCCTGTAAAAGTTACGAGAACGGGTGTGTTGTGTCGCGACGTTATGTTTTATCGTAACGCTGCTGCCGAGAAATTGAGGGAATGCCAACCCATAACACCAAATGTAGTGTCGGTGGTGTTGTTTCCTTTGACGCTTGTTTATCGGTATTTCAAAAATCCTGCTTTCTCCCGTGGTGCAGAGATTTTCTCATTAGAGGTCTAAAAAAAATTTTTATTTGTGCGCTTATTCATGTCTTCGTTCACATTCCGCAACTTCGTTAAGTATTTCCGAGCAGTTGGAAAGCAGTGACCTCTTTCACCCAGCAGAGCTGGCAGCTTCTAGCGGAAAATTTTGAACTGTCCGTGTGTTTCGTGACGGGAAATGAGACAGAGTTTCTTCTATAATCGGTTGCTTCATTTTGTAATGTAGTTCCCCAGAGCTGTTTCTGTTACCAGTACTACTACCGGCACAGAACGGCAGTGCTCTAAACTTTGAATTGTCAGATGACTCCCTTTCTTTCCTTAGTAAATAAAGTATGATTTGATGTTTTATCAAGCGTGGATTTCAAAAGAAGGCTGAAGTAGTGAGAAATAGAGTAAGATTAAATTTGTAATACTGGAAAGTCACTAGGCTGATGTATAAACACCCCGCTGTACTTGCTGGCTGTGTTTGCAAAGTTCACAAGCACCAACTGTTGTCCGAGGAAGGGTGTGCTGGAACGTGTAAAAGCAGTCCAGGACTTTTACTATTACTGTTAAGTTCATCAAATAGCCTGTCACAATTACAGATGTCAGAGCATTTATGTTGAATTTGACCCAATTCACTTATTATGGGGAGTTCCTTTAATCCCAGGTATCATTTGTATATGCCCACAATGTTTCACAGTGGTCTGAGAATCCATCAGATAGTTACAAAGAAATGCAGGTATAGAGCATAGTCAATAATTTCTGACCTTACTTGTAACTAATTTCAGTATATTTCAGTGTAGTTTACAGCTGCAGTTTCTCTGTAGGTATCATTAAAAGCCATGTCAGTTTTGTTAAAACTCTTTCATTTGTCTCCATGTCAGGTGCAGAAGGATGGAATTTCCATGGAGATTCCTTTCTTCTGTATGTGTTGGATGGCAATTTTTGATTACAAAATTATGCTTCAAAGCGGAGTATAAAATGAATGACACTAGGGCAGAGATTAATGATTAACACGTTTGTGATTCATCTGTAAACACATTCCTTGGCTAAAGCTTGTGAAATGTGGTGTTAAATGAAATTGTGAAAGACTGTAAGAGCAAACTGCAAAATTCAGAGAATGCTGAAAATTCTTAAATAATTAGCAGTTGTGTATTCCTTAATACCTGGAGAGAAACGCTTTTAAAAGAGTTTGGGTCATGACATTTATTTTCCTTGATACCTGAAGAGTTGTAGAACCAATTTGGTCACTAATTTACATCAAAAATTATTAGCTGATAACTATTATTTATTCCTAGTTTTGGTGGTTTTTTTTGCTTGTTTTCCTCACAGGAGATGAGGGAAGTTCTTCCAGTTTGTACAGCTGGTGTGACTTGCTAGTCAGTGAAGCAATGCGAGCTGTTTGTGCCACAAAATAATTATGTCACTCTGGGCAATATTAGCTCGTCCCTTCTTTCTGTCCGTCTTCTTACTCAGTAAAAATACAGATTCTATTAATTTAGCTTTCAATTCTGTGTGGTTTCTGTGTCATCACTTCCCAAGTTAATTTGTGTGCATGCTTATACTGCCAGTGTTACCAAGCAGCCAGGTTCAGCACTCTGCAGATGGCATTGCACTACTTGATATTCTCCAAGCCAGCCTGGTTTAGCTTCAGGGTCACATCAGGTAGCCTTTAGGAGAAGTGTGTGTCCTGGGATGAGAAATTGTCTGTGATAATTGTAAAATCCAGGAATGTTTTGGTTATCAGGCAATGCTCTTTCTGGAATTTCTCTATAAGTAAAAGCTTTCTATATCATTCCTATGGCTTATTGAACGGTAGCATTAGCTGTAGTTTTACAAATGGTAGAAAGGTAAGAAAGTAATTTAATTCTAGCTATTGCTATTCAGTGCCTATCAAATAAAAACTTCACAATTCTTTTCTGACTCTGTAAGATGTAGTTTATCAGGAAGCAGTGGTCTTTGACTCAAGAGCCAGATCTAATATGGCAGAAGAACTTTTACATGTGTTATCCCAGAGGATTCTCTGGTGTTGGTAATGGTTCACTCTTGTCTGGATCAGTTGTTCTAGTTGCCATCTCCCTGTGCACCCTGTCTTTCCCTTCATCACATGTCCTGAAGGGCATTCATGGTCTGATGAAAATGTTACTGTCACCTGCCAAGCAATCTTTGTTTGTTGCTGACTGGCATAATTTTGCACAGTTGTCATGTGAAGGACCAAGACCTTGACCCTCCAGTCTGTGTGGAAGAATGGATATAGGCTCTCTTTCTTCACTACTATTTTCCAGCCCAAAGGTTCCTCTTCCTCTAAAGGGGTGTTTGCACTGCATACTTGTTATAAGCCTGTGTCTAGACATGAATCTTCTCTTACAAGGGGTGTGTGTAAGTTTGTGGTCCTATGTGAGCTTCAGGTGAGCTTCAAGCATGTACCTGTCATCCTGTTTTCCCCCTCTGTTGATGTTCTTCACTGATTCCAGTCTAGTTAAGACCTGGAAAAACTTCATATTCCATTCCCAACTTCCATAATATTAGTGCAGTTATTATGTGTTTACTGAGCTAGTTTATCTATTGCTGAGAACCGCAGGGTTGTTGTTACTATATATCTTGAGGTTTGCGCTCTGTGCGTACATACAAAGTTCAATATAGTTTAATGGGTTCAAGTTTTTAATTTTTTGTTGTGATGTGTATAATGATGATTTCTGTTCATCATAGTTACTGTGTGGACTGACCTAGGTTTTTTTTCCTGTAGTACCTGATAAGCCACAGCCATTCTGCAATCGTACCTTAAAAAAAAGGTCAAGAGTTTTGCTATACCTCATGTTAATGTTTCTTGACTTACTGAATGAAGACTTATCAATGAGAATTAACTTCTTGAGAGTGTTTTCTTTGATATCAATAGGAAAGTGAAGCTGTGGTTTCATAATTTTATGACTTCTAGTAGTGCATCAGAGATGACAATTATCTGAATGATGGTAAAAGTGTTGTAAAATATTGACACTGTACAGGGTCACTTTGCTAATTCAGAAAGTTTGTTATTGTAATATTGCTCTGAAAGGCTTTATGTTCAATCAGGCTGTGTGTCCTTACCATTCCAGGTTTATGTTGGATAGGCTTTACGCTGCCTGTGTTCCCACAAAAGCCATTATGTGTGTAAAGGCACTGTAAACTCCTTGTCACGGCTCATTCAACAGAAATACAATTGGTTGCCCATGTCTGTTTTGGATCAGTTCTGTGCTGCTTCACAAGTTGTACAGAAATCTAACATTAATGAATGAGCTGAACGGAATTAAGCATCCCCAGTCTCGGTAATTAAGATAATTTAATTTCAAGTTTCTTGCACAGAGGAGCATACTACTTAAGAATTTTTCCTTTTGTTTGGCAGTCTGAAAGTCTTAACCAGCCACTTCCTAGTGTTTGCAATACCTAAATATATGTTTAATTGTAGCTTTGATTGTCCTAGGCTTTGATTTCTGACCAGATCACGTCTCTCCAGTAATCATACTTGCCTCCTGGCTTTTTTTGAAATATTAATAATATATTAGAAGTGCCTGTCACAGAAAAATACAATGATAAAAGAGATATTTGTAACAAATTATTTGAGCTTGTAACTGTATAGTACAAATGCAGAATATAAAATTAATTTCGATTGTAAATCTGGTTTTCATTTTTCTGCTTTCTTTGCATATGTGTTTCCAGGTTGGATTTTAAAAGTCCGTGGAGTGGTTATGTGTGACTAGCAACAGAAGGTTGATCTTACATGTTTTTTCAGTGAAATAAAACTGTCTAGACAACCACCTGGGTTCAGCTGAGAAAAACGAGTGTATTGGGAGAAAAAATATAAATGGGTGACAGTGTCCATCAAAACAGTCATGGAGATGTATTCCTGATGGACTGCATGGTTTAGTTTTTACCTGTGTATCTCTGTTGTTGGAAATTTAAACATGCAGCCATGTGACTTCTGGAATTTAAGACAGATCTTTTGCACTGTAAATTCAGTTTTGGGATTGCTAGTGATGGGAAAGATGGGTGTTAATGTCTTTACAAATAATTCCATGGGTGAGGGTCTTTAGGAGAAATGGATGTTAATGTCTTTGAAATGGGTCTTGATGTCTTTACCAGCCTCAATCCGCACAAGCCTGTTACAGAACCCAGGCAATTTGACTCCTAAACTTTAGGGTAATAGACAAATGGGTAAGCACAAAGTCTGTTGCAGAGCCCATACAGCCTGAATTTCTAAACACTGGAGGAAAATGACAGGTTCAAGGGGGAATATGTGGTAGGCCGTTCGGGAAGGCTGTACATTCCCAGTACCTCAGCCAATGGGGAAAGGAAGAGGGCAAATATGGCCGGGAGTTTAGGATAAAATGAGGCTGTGTCCTCTGAAACCTCAAGAGAGAAACCCCAGGGGCATATGCCCCAGTGGACTCTATCCCTTTATTCAGATAAAGTTGCAGGACTCCTCTGTCTCCTTTGTGGACACTAGCTTTTCATAGAGTGATTTTCTGTACACAAGGGACAGGCTGTTATAACTCACCCCTGAGATGGGGTAATTAAAGTTCTTGCTAAATCCCTTGGGATGGATTTAAGAGAAATGACACTGAATGAGCAGTGTGTATACGTAGGGCAGGTTTATTTCAGAACAGTTTGGTTGCAATGGAAAGGAGCTGTGTATCTGCTTTGGTTATTATCTGTAGAAATATAATTATATAGAAGAATAAAAATATCACTTAGGGAAAATATACAAGGGTAGAAAGAAAAGGGTAAGAGTACATAAAGGAGAGGAAAGAGATCACTACGTGTGGATCCAGCAGTGAGACTCAATTGTTGCAATTTCTATGTCCATTGATCAAAGTGGTTGTCACAGTATTTATTCATCATGGGTGTAGAAGTCCCTGGAAAAAAGATTCAGTGGGTTAATATATATTCAGGTGGGAAGGCCCAGGTACCTCTCCTGGGAGTGGAGTTTTACAAATGGTGTGGATCCTGCACAGTCTGGGGGGGGCTTCAGGGGTGTTTGATGATTTGTCTTTCTAAGACAGGACCACTGTTTCTCATGGCTGCATAGCTGAGCCAGTTGGGACTTATCAGAAGGAATGAATACCTTCAGGCTTACGCGTGAATGGCCTGATACCTCCCCAAGGGGGTGGTTTTACACCTGAGCCTTATCATGAGAGGACATTGGCATGATAAAAAGCATTACCTCACCTTGCAGGATCTGCTTTTTACCTGCCCTTTTCCTTATCTGGCTCAAAAAAGAAGATTGTTGATAAGCAAAGCTCGGGCTTGTTGTGGTCATCCTCTGATGGTGGGTGCGCACCTCCTCTGCCCCTGGGCTGGTCTTAAGAAGATCAGTGGTTTCACCACACACCCAAAAATTCTTCTCCCCTTTGTTTAGGGAGTGCAGATCTGGCCTCAGCAAAGCACCTGCTGCTTTTGCAAATCTTGATTGTTTGAGTCATTAACCTTTAACATTTCAGTCTCTGGCATGAGGTTCAGCTTTCAGGCAACCTTGCAAGTCTCAGGACTTGTCAGGTTCTGTCTGAACTTGTCTTTGCCAACAGTGAGCTTTGTTTGGTTTTACTTGGCTGCAAACCCAAACCCAATACATTTTTTTCCTAGCTACTAGGTGGCTCCTGCTTATCTAGTTTCACTTTGGCTTATTCTTGTATAATTGTGTGGTATAACCATATTTTTTTCAGCAGCAGTTATTCTGTGTATAATGATGTATTTGTGACCCTCATGGAATGGAGTAGTGCAGAGGAGCACCATCACCATGTGATAGCAGAGACCTTGCAAGTGGGGACACATGATGGGAATGTGGCAGCAGAGGGTGGAAAGAGGGTGCTCAGGATGCTCCTTTACTGGGGGTACCAATGCTGTAAAGAGGTCACCAGTGGTTGGTAGAGAAGTGCAGTTTGGGAGCTGGGCAAAACCAAAAGGGCTGAAAGAGTCAAGTATCAGGCTGTATATAGTGTACAGTTAAACGTGGATGTAGAATGGAGTTTCAGATTGTTGGAAATTACACAGTTTCAGTGACAAGATGACGTAAGAGCATGTTAACTCAGCTGAGGGTTCTTGTAGTGGGGAGGAAGAAGTCATCAACATCATACTCCTTCTGAGACCACCTCTTCTTCCCCTGCCACCACCGTAAACGTCAGTCCTCCCCAGACAGGAGGTGGGGCACTGATGGGTGATTCACTGTAACACCCTCCCTCAGCTGAAGCCCCCTGTCCTAGGCCTCAAAAAGGTGGCATACAGGGAAGCCTGGCAGCAGGAAAAGGTCTAGGTACCAGGAAATGTGCAATGACTTCGTGTATTTTTATGAAGACTTTCTGTGGTAGTGTTATTTTCTTCATTTTCTTCTCTGCCCATCTGAGCAGTGACTCACCCACCAACAGTCCTGCAATGGCAGAGAAGGGATGAATGCTACATTGATGGTATAGATTTGCTTTCTAAATTACTTCTTTGAGGTATACCCTTTAAGGAGTTCTTTCAGAAGAACTGTGCAAAACCAATCTGTATGTTTTATATGTTGTTATACATTAATGAAACACTGTATTAACTGTATTATACATTCCTAGTGTAGCATAATCACAGCTGTGGATGGTCTGGGTGAAAGTAACTGGAAAGGACTGGTGAGTTGACACTAGATTAAGAAGCTCTTTTGACCACCAGCAGTCCTCAGTGCCATCTCCCAGGATGTATCACCAGGAACTCAGAGCCAGAAACTATTTACCTGCCTAGTCTTAACAGCATAAATGTGGGTGGTTTATTCTGTTGGTTTCAAATAGTAATTGGGTTGGTACTGAAGCAGAATTCCACCAGTTTGTGATAGTACTAAATGGACTTTCTAAAATTTAAACTGGAATATTCCAAGATTGTGTTCAGGTCTGTTTCATCTGCAAAAGTGTATTTTTATAGCCCAGTACCTCCTGTCTGTTTCAACACATTTCCTGTAAAACTATTGCTATGTTAGAGTAAATAAACTTGGCAGTTCCTTTGGGGATTTTTTAACCCTCAGGAGTAGTCAGCAGTTATAATAGAGGTTTCATCCTAAAATTGTTTGCATACATCTAGCGAGAGGTGGCTTTCTGTGGGTTTTCATAAAACTCATGGAAGCAGTGCTGGTCTTACCCTTCTCATTGCTTCTCTGTTTCTTTTTTCCCTTATGGCTTCTGAATCAATATATTCTTAGCTTGACAATGAAAGTTACTGGGAGGCTGAAAATTATTTCTTTGTCTTCTGGTGAACAAGAAGAGTGAATTACTGCTCCAAAGGTTATGAAGAGGTATTGTGAATGTTTTCTTAAGCTTGCACATCAGAGATATGTTTGCTTTCTTTCCAGTTCTTCTAGTGCCCCAAAGAGTGGTGATGATTTGAACAGAAAGGAACAGGTCATCCTAATTGCCTGTTAGTCAGTAGAGCCACTGTTGTCTCACCTGTGAGCTATTCTCATAGAACCAGTTATTTTGACAAGAAGGTAAAATTCTGAGAAATTGTCTGATCTGTTGTTGTGTCCAGGGCATTTTGAATCTAGGGAGCTGGAGGCTAATAGCTCGCTTTGTTGTGCTCTGACAGCATACAGAAGGAGAGAGTAAATAGCTGTGGAAGGGTGACTACTTAAGCTGCCACTACAGTCTGTGAAATTACTCTGCAGGTAGGTCAAGTGGGCTCTTCATTCGAGTGGACTCTTTGGATCATACGTCATTTTAGGACTGATGCTTGCAAATTCAGTAATATCCTTAAGGCTGAGGGGCAGTGCCTGCTAGGTTAATACAGTTATGTTACAATCAGTAGTACTATGGGTAATATTCCGCACATTAAAAAGTGATTGGGATGCTCCTTTCATTATCAGGGTCTTCCTTGAAAAAGTGATGAGGGCCCACCATTAAGTGAGGGAAAAAGAAATGCATTTATATAATGAACTAGGGACAATTCCTTTTCCTGTGGATTGATACATGTGTGAGAGAAGCAGTGTATGCTTATAATATATAATAGGAATGTAATATATCGAAAATTTATATTTTCTAAAAATTAAAAATTATTTTGCATTAATAATGTCTGTGTTTGCAAACTAGTGAGTGCTTTGTTTCACCACAAAGGAATCTTTGTGTGCATTTAAATGTAATCTAAAGAGGAAGAGAAATATAAAGCCATTACATCCAGAGAGATTCTGAGAAATTAATCTGAAGTAAACCACATTTTTATCGTTAGGGATTTCAGAGCTGTTGAAAGCAGTGTATGAATAAATCTTTTTCCAGTCAATACAATTTTTTTTTTTTTTTTTTTAAATTAGAGAAGCAGATTTTAAACTGCTCAGTTCTGTAGTGACTGTGGTCTGTTCTTCAGCGCCAGAATTCTGTAGTTTCTGACAGGGGAATTGGATAATTGCACTTCTGCTTAGCAGTTTCTTGTAACAAAGGGTTAAAAAAAAACTTACAGAGAAGGAAGTTCAGATATTGATCATTAAAATAAAGTAAAATTTGAAGGAAAGTATAAGTGGACAACATGAGGAACTGCTACTTTTTGGCATACATCTGACAGCATGCATGTAATTCATAGTGGATGAGAGGTCATAGGAAGCAGCATGGGCTATAATGATTTCTGGTCAGCTACCACTGCTAACGAGATCAGTGCATCTTGAAGCAGCTGATTTATACATACGAGTTGGTTTAGATTAAACAGTACCAGACACTTGGCATTAGGAAGCATTTCTTTAGAGAGAGGGTGGTCAAATGCTGGAACAGGCTTCCCTAGAGAGGTGGTCGGTTCCCCAAGCCTGACAGTGTTTAAGTGGCGTTTGGGCAATGCCCTTAGTGACATGTTTTAGCTTTTGGTCAGCCCTGAAGTGGTTGGGCTGTTGGAATGGATGGTCTTTGTAGGCTTCTTCCAACTGAGACATCCTATTCTAAAAAACATTTTGAACACCAGACTGTTATTCTATAAAAATGTTATTTTGATAAATTTTTATGGAGATTACAAAACTGTGAAAAAAGTGATTCTGTGAGGCATAGGTGAATATGTTTTAACTTATTTACTGATCAATTTCTTCCCTGCCCTGGGGAAATTGCTGTCATTATACAGGAAAAAAAATTATCCCAGCATTTCCAGTGTTATTGCCATGGCTCCTATTCATTTATTTCCCCTAGATATCTATGCTGTTGCAACTGTTTTGGAAGATCCACTCCGAAAGGGGCAGGTGCAGAATGAATTCCTTCAAGGCCAGTGCTGGTAGAATAATGCTTTCTGCATAGATGTTCCTAGACTTCCTTGCTGTAGGTGTTTGATGTGCATTTTTCTCCAGAAAAAAGTTTATTTTCTTTTTTTCTCCCTCATAATTGAGAACAATTCCTTTTCTTTTTGTATTCTTTATCTGAAAGGTTTAATGGGTATAGAAAAAAATATACTCAGCATGTTCAGTTAAAATATAAATCTGTTTCTCTTGATACTTTGATTAGGAGAAAGAAAAAGAAGTTTGGATATTTCTGGTTTTTTAGTTTGTGAGGAGTTTGAGTTTCCTGAGTCAAAACAGTATACTACCAAAGAGAATGCTTTTCTCAGGAAAAAGGGAAAAAATACGCTCTGTATTGCTCAGCCTGTGCAGAAAGTAATATTGAAAATTAAGAGTACAAATACTACCTAAAGTTCTAGAAATATATCCAGTCTGCTTTCTATTTTGTGTTACCATTTCTTGTGGTTATAGATTATTCTATGCTTATGTACTGTGCAGTTTTCTTATATTCAAAGGAGCACTTTGGTTGTTATCCCCCTGAAATGAAAATGCACAAATGAAATTGAGCAGCCTATTGAGTTTTTAGGTGACTTAGTGGCCAAATCAGAGTCTTTTACTCTTTTTTTTTTTTTTTTCGTGTTGGCACTTTTCCTTTAAAGTTCCTTTTCAAATTGGCTGCACTGCTTGAACAGCTTGCTAACTTCTTATATTACTATTTTGTTTGGCTGTTTATGATTTGGACAATCAGACATGTCTGCAAACTTTGCTGAAGACATTGTTTATTTGTAGGAAAATGCGTGAAGGTTTGAATTGAGGGTGTTACAAGTTGTACGAGTTCAAAACCATGAATTGATGAAAGGTAGTGACCTGAATGACAATGTTGAACTTGGGTATTTCTACCCTTGCAGTCTTTTTGGTAACACCGTTTGTGTAGAAATTTTCTTAACTCACTAACTGTCTGAGAGCAGCTAATGGTTGGTGATAAGGAACGGTCTCAGGAAATATTACCGATTCTTACCTTGTTTTTATGCTGTTTCCATGGTGGCTGCTTTTTGCTTTGAATAAGAGTGTCAGGATAGACTGAGCTTTACACTACCAGGCCAGTCTTTATGTTAGCATGTGTATGGGAGAAGAGAGGGGGAAAAAAAAACTTAAAAAGGAATGCAATAAGAGTAGGAAATATCTAAAAAATTCAAGGCAGTTTACATTAGTATAATTGTGACTAAAATTGCTTAATCCTAATCTGCAGTGAAAAGCACTAAGATGCTAACTATAAGGTCACTGTATAGTTATTATGCTGAGGATTTGGGATTGTTTGGAATTCTAATGGTGAGTATGGGAGGCCTGTTCTAAAATCTAATATACTATTTCTTTCATATAACTGATTTTGAGGTTTTATTTAAATTCATTTTGGGATAATCCAATTCTAGTTACCATGAATTAATGGCATATCTAGGTATATATAATTAAAGAGGAATAGGAGGCAATTTTCATTTTGGGTTGATTATTCTGATATTACAGAACTTACTGAACTATCTTTTAAAGCAGTTTGTGGTGATTGTTGTCAAATACTGACTTGGATTCACTGATTTTCCTGGGTTTCTTAATGCTTTCAATTTATATTTGCATGATTTTTGTTAAGGTAGAATACAGCTTCACTGAGTGCAATTGTATGCATATACAAAAATCACACTTCTGAATGGACTAGAGAAGTTCTGAAGAATTAGTGTGGGTAGAGCTCAAGTTCATTCACAAGTACTAATATTAATGGTAATGCCTACTTTGGCACTAAAGCGATTAAATAAAAGAGATCTGCCCAATGTTCATTTAAGGCTGGTTTTTTTGTTCATATTGCTTGTTCTGAAATGTGGACTTGGCAATACCTAAGTTTGGAATATGGTATCTTTTCATTGTTGAAATCTTAAGTGGACTACTTAGAACCCCTGCATTGAACAAAACATTAATACGCTTTTCAGCAGTATTCAATAGCATAAAAATAATGTGATTTAGACCTGAATGACAGAAGTAAATGGTAACCTTTGAAGAGGCTCTACTAATTATTAAAAGTAATAGGTTATAAGGGCTGTAAACTGGTTATTTAATCCTTCCTTTTGCTGTGGGGTAGGATCAAAGAATTTACTAGAAATTGCAGCTATCTGACGTGTTCTTGAAGACAGTGGAGATTTTGCATCATGTCTGCCCACCTTTAACAGGGAAAGATGGTAAAACAATGGAGTAAAGTTCAACTTGTGTGCAGAAGATTCAATTTATGGTTAAATCTGTTCCTACTTTCTCTGTCTACATCGAGGTCAGCTTCAATTTGTATCATTGTTTCCCTCCTAGATATGGTCTATATACTTCCAATTATTTCTGTTTTCACTGTACTCCGGTGGCTCCAATTTCTTAGATTGCAAGAAATTGGAGTGTCCAAGACATTATTGCTTGAATTGAGTGTTTACTAGCATTAGGAAGACCAGACAATTAGTCTAGAGTGGCATTTTTGTTTGTGTATTCCACTGTGCCTTTTTCCCAAAGGTACAAGGCTCCTGACTATTCAATTTGTGGTCGACTGTGATGTCTAGGACTATCTTTGACATAAATGCTGTATATCCAGCTACGTGTGGCTATGCTGCATTTTTGCTGTTAAATTTAATACCTTCCAAGGTTTAATAGCTCTTTCTTGTCCCTGTTCAACGGTGTCCTGTTTTCAGAACATTCTTCTAGTCTGTCAAGATAACTTCTAAAAAATTTTTTTTTAAATGATGAAATGTTGGTAATTATTCTGAGAATAGTTTCTCGTCAGTCCTGATTCTTTAGAATTGTTAATTTAAGTTCATTTATCCTTGTATGATTCTCAGTTGGCTGAAGTGTGGTTATAATATTGAGACTGCATTCCATAACAGAATTAATATTTATTCCTAGGTATTCTTTGGATGATTAGAAGACTCCTAGTTTTGATGCATGTCCTGTGTGTGGTTTAGTTCTCTTTACCTTACTTGTCCATGACAGATTCTTAGAGATACTTCCTGATGCTTCTGAAATCTCATAGCCATTCTTTTAAGTAGAGTCAAAAGTTTTTGGGTTGAACTGGCGAGTTAATCTCTGGTAGACATTTGTGATTTAAAGGTTTTTCTCTTCCTGATGCCTGTTATGTGTATATGTAACGTACTTGTGGTGGCTTTTTGATTCATGGTAGTGCAGTATATGATCCGCAGTTTGCTCAAATCCAAAATGGATAATAAAATGAAATGTAAGCCGAGTCTAGTGTTAGTCTGACTAAATCTTGTGTATTAGGAGGGCAGAAGACTAAGCCGACTCTTGATTAAAAATGCTGAAATGTATATGCATTGGTATCTGATTTGCATCTTTCACTTTTTTTTTTTATACCTAAGATTATTTTTATCTCTTTTTTTTATAGAAATCTTTTGGACAGAGATACATTTTCTAAATCTGATCCAAGTGAGTATATAGTATTTTATTGTTTCTTCATATTACCTATTCTAAACGTGCAAACAGTGGAATAAAATTAGGTGGGTGGTTTTCTTCAGTGTCAGTTAGGTTTACATTGTCTTTGTGACAATTACTTAGAATAATTAAGTTACACTTGAGTAAGTTACACTTATAATTAATGCCATGTGAACTGGAATTTTTTTAAAAATTCTTTTTATACTGCTTTCCTGAGCTAAATAATCCCTTATTTAGCATTCATTAATTAATAAATTCTGAAAAATTGGGTTGTTTCTTTTTTAGTATCTGTTGGTTTAGATTATTTTTAAAAGGTATTAGGCAAAATATTAAATAAACTAGAAGCATTTGTTGCTGCTAGTGTATATGGTCCACTAATCTTAGGTCAAATGCTGAAAAATAAAATGAAGTTAAGTAATCTCTGGGAAACACTATCTTTCCTGATCAAAATGGTATTATGGTTTTTGAATTAATCTTTTCAGAATTGTAAGCTAGTGGCAGTCACTGTCCTCATAAGCTGTATTATGACTGGATCCCCCAAAACTCTCATGTCCATGAGTTTATGATGGGACTTTTGATTTAAAATTCATTACTATCTTTCTGTATTGGTTACTTTATAAAAACTTTAATCAAGGAGCTGAGATCACAAAAAAAATCCCTTTTTTTTCTGATAATATCATTCAAAGGAGTTCTGTTGTGTTAACAGACTGATACTTAGGTTGTGGGGTCATCTTGTCTCCCTTGCAACTCTCCATTTGCTTTTATCCATAAGTTCAATTTCTTTTTTTAAGCCCGAGTTTTTCTTCCTTAAGATATCACATATTGCACTTGCTGGCATTGGAAATAACCCAAGACACATATACTTTTATCAGGTGTCTGGACATGCAACCATATCCTGATGTCCTGATATTTGAATACTGAGTCATGTATCAGTATGAAACATTTGGGTGCTTTTGTTAAAGTATATGTTTTCATTCTGCACCAAAAATTTCATGATAGAGATTCCACAACACACTTTTGAAGGGAAAAGCTTCTACTTCCTGGGGGAAAACTGCAAGAAGTTAGGATTACCTTTGACATTTCTGACTATAAAGCTTTTTTTTTTTTTTTAAAACCAACCAAACAAGAGACATAGACAATACCATGCCTCTGGTGTAGGGAGATCACGCAGAAGCAAAACTGAGTGTTTTGCATATTAATAAAAAATTTTAGTTGGCTTAGAAAAATAGTAAAAATTAATTGAGGGTTGGATTAGGTGATCTTCAGAGGTCCCGAACAATTTTGTGAGTCTGTGAAAAAAGGCCCTCAGTTAAACTGTTTTGAAGAGAGCTCAGTGACCTATTGCCTTGAGTGAGTTCTGCAAATATGAGAGATTTCTGAAGTGATACAGTGTCCGCAGTTTTAAAGCTCAAATGTTATTAAGCACAAGTGCTTCAACTTTTTATCAGGTAGGGAACTGTGTTAGGCGAAAATGGCAGGGTTTGAGTGGCAGGGGACTGCAGTGTGACCTGTGTGGGAGAAGGCCATGAGCCACCCTGTGACAGTCACAGCGGGTTCCAGTCAGCTCTGCAAACCGCGTGAGTAACGCTCGCCTGCCAGAGCTTCTGCCAGCCGGGGAGCACAAATCAGAGTAAAAACTGCAGTTGTGAGCTAGGGACGGAGCTGCTGGAGGTACTGCCAGAGCCACATGTGTGTGTGGAGATACACTGCTGGAGATGTCTGCTAGAGAGGAGATGCTCCACACAAAGGGCAGTACCTCAAAGGCTCTGTGGTCTGCACAGCCCAGCCCCGCGCCGGTGGGCGAAACAAAGTGATCATGGCTGGTGGGTGACCCCTTCTGGGGAAAACATAGAAATAAAGTGGCAGGAAAGCCTAAAGAAATCTTAATATTTATTTTAAAATGTTTCTGAGAAGTAAACTGGTGGTATTTTTAATGGATTCAGAGTATATGGAAATATTCTTTAAGTATGATGACCTTGTTTATCAATTTGCAACGCACTGCTTTTTTGATTATGGTAAATAGGTTATTTAAAGCACTCAAACTGGTGGTGTACTTTGTGGTTACCCACTTACACTGCCAGTCAGGCCTGTCTTAGAACAGTAATACTGTCCTTGGTGGACAGAGCAGGGGGAAACTTGACTCTGGAAGTGGTCGTACTGTATTTACACTCAAGGAATTGCACACAGAGCAGCTTTGATCTGGGGTACTCTCCAAACAGTGTACATCCAGTTTTAATAATCTGCAGGTTCTTTTAATAGCCAGTTTAGTTTGTTTGCTTGTACTGTCCTCTGGTTGGGCACAGAGATAGGGCCCTACTGTAAAAGGGGTGAGTGAGTAGCATAAAATACTCTTGTTCTTTTGTATTTGGAAGTACAGCAGGACAACTTTCCTCAGTGTCTGTCTGCTTGAGCAAAAGCCACTCTTAGGCTGCTCTGTGTACAGTAACTTCATCCTGTAGCTAAAAAGGTGTCAAAACCAGCATTCTGCCACTCCAACAAGATCCACTTTTACAGCTGCTGAATTTGCAGCTATTGGATCTCAT
Organism: Origma solitaria; assembly: GCA_013397895.1. Classification (NCBI taxonomy): domain Eukaryota; kingdom Metazoa; phylum Chordata; class Aves; order Passeriformes; family Acanthizidae; genus Origma; species Origma solitaria. The sequence continues at coordinate 545,270 of VZRL01006879.1, read as the reverse complement.
ACAAGATAGAACCGTGTAGAATCATTCTGTGTGTTGAGGTCTCATTGCATTTGACTAGGCCAGTTCTAATATGTTTTCCATACTCCAGTACATTCATCTAAGGATCATACTGCTAGTGAAAATCCAATTTTATTTTCTTGGTCTTTTTCTCAGAGGGACACACATAAATGTAGCTGACTTCCATGTCAATATAAACAGCCTTCTCCTGAAATTAAAGAGGAACTTGATTTCTCTGGTTCTCTTAGGAGATACGCTTGGCCTTTTTTTGATACTGTAATTGCTACTCAGTATTCCAATTCCAACCACTTCCCTGCAATCTAGAATATTCATGCCAAGAGGAATCTGTCACTTTGCCTCCTTAGAGGAAAGTGACAGAAATAAGTGTGGAGCAGAGATAGTAGATATAGATGGGAGAGGCTTGGATAGCCCTTGTTCATGAAATTTTTTAAACAATACTGAAGTCTCTTACTGACGGTGCTTTCCGCTCAGTGGAGTCAAAGCAAGTCACATATACTGATTTACTGTAGCATTTGGACCATTCTGCTCTCCCAGTTTGGAGACTGTTTTTTCTAGGAATATTTTTGAAAGTATCTATGGGTTTTGTTGGGTTTTTGTTTTCTTGTAGACAGCTGAACTAAAGTGCTTCCCTGATGAGACCGGGATAAGACCTGCTGAGGAGATACAAGTTAATGATTTGGACATATTTCTTTTGTCTAATGATGGGCAGAATTATTTTCTTCCTGTGCTCTGACTACTCAAGCTGAGCCCTGCAGAGCTGTGCTGGCAGCAGCACAGTTGGGATGAAATGTCCTCCTGGGGAGCCCTGTGACTTCTGAGTATTGATCATCAAAAGACTCCAGTAGGAAAGACTGAAGACATAAAAACTCTTCCCTGGGGCATCTCCCCATGGAAGACAGTAACAAGAAGAATCTCTTGGCAGTTGGGACAAAGGGACCTTAGGGAAGCTCTGCCTAGGAGGTATTAAAGATGGTCAGTGAAGGGCATTGGGGAGCCTTGCTAGAACTGCTACCATGGAAGGATTTAGGTATCATGGGGAAAAGCTCAACTGATTTGTGGGTAAGTCTTCTTTGAAATGGAATAGATGGGTTGTTATGTTTGGGAAAACTGAGATGGGCAATGTTGAAATAGAAAATAGAAAGGTGCAGGCTATAACAATCTATAGTATTTTGGGAACTGCAACAGAGTAGTAACTGTTGACATTTCCACCCTGTTCTTCATTGCAAGATTTAATTACATTTACCTTGAATGTGACATTGTGGTATCAGTGTCCAGAGCTTAAAATTACTAAATATTAATATTCCTGACTATAGATGTAGATCAGTCTTCTCTTGGAAGAGCTCATACGTCAAAGCCTTCCAAAGGGTTTCTCTTACTCTTCATCAGTGTGCTGCTCTGAACTTTCTCACTGCTCCCCCAATTTTTGAGATTATGAGAGAAAAACTGTTTTTTTCAGCTCCACCTTAGGATGTGGTTGCATGATGGCTTTTGAAATATTATTTATCCCACTTTATTCCTTCTCCCTCATGACAGTGCTGTTAACTTTTCTGCTAAAAAAATTGGTTACTTCGTGGAGCCCTTAATCTCTGGTTTGAGCATTTCAAGTGCTTTAGATCAACTTTACCATATTTGTCTGCATTTCTCCAGTTGGGTATGACTGATGAAGTTTTTGAGTGATTATTGCAATTACTGTATCAGGATCTTTACAAAACTCTCTCCAAGAGCCTTTAGAGATAGTGAATCGTAACATTGATGGAGACCAGTATCATGGCTGTTTTCCTAAAATTTATGTGGTGAGTTTTAGAGGAAAGATAGAAGAATTTTTTATATTTTTCTAAATTTACCAAGTATTTATCAGAAAGACTGGAATATATGTCTTTTCTGTAGCTTTCATTAGGGCTGACGTTATTTTGGAACTGCCAGTTTGAGATGCACATGTCTATGTATCCCTGTCAGACTTGCACCATTTACTTACAGTAAAATTTCGCATCAGATGATTGCTTTTTAGTCTGTATTTTTATTATATTTAAAATTGCAGCCACATCTGCAGCCTAGAAGGGAAGACTTTATTGCAGCCTACAACTTCCACTGATCTCTTCTCTGTGGTGACCAGTGACAAGGCCTGAGGGAATGGCCTGAAGTTGTGTCAGGAGAGGTTTAGGTTGGATATTAGGAAAAGGTTCTTCTCCCAGAGGGTGATTGGGCACTGGATCAGCTCCCCAGGGCAGTGGTCACAGCACCAAGCCTGACAGAGTTCAAGAAGTGTTTGGACAACACTTTCAGGCATATGGAGTGACTCTTGGGGTGTCCTGTGCAGGCTGGGAGTTGGACTTGGATGATCCTGATACCTCCCTTCCAGCTGGGTCCCTTCCAACTCAGGATATTCTATGATTATGCAATTCTAGATGTGAAGGTTAGTCAGAAGTTCAGTAACCTACAGAACTTTCTTTAGCTGATTTCATAGCTTCTACTTCTTTGTGTTTTCTCACATTTTCCCATTTCACTTCATTCTTCATGTAATTTACTCCAGCAGTCTACTCTGGAGTGTGCTGTAAAAATAGGCTTTTTGGTTTGGATTCAGTCTACTATAAACAGTAACCGAAGGTAGGCACACAATTGCCAAGGGTTTATTTAGAGTAAATGGAGAAAGGCATCTCCTGAGAATTGTTTTGAATATTTTTTTTGATAAAAGCTTTTTCCATCTACAGGACATCTTATTTAAAAAATAAAAGTGTTCACTTTTAGCTTCTGTGTGCTAAAATATTGAAATTGCTTTTTTCTGTTCCTCCTCTTATTTGCTACTGCCTATGGGGATTTTTTTTTTGTTTTCTTGGGGTTTTTTTTGGTATGGAGCAAATGCATTTCAAGTAAGAAGAAAAGTAAGAAGAAGAAGGTTGACTTAATTTCTGTTTGGTCTGTTGATAATTCTGGCTTCACTGGGAACAAAATCGGACCTCTACCTTTTTTGTTCGAGGCTGCAACTTAAACCAGTACTATTTTTAACCTTCTTTTGAAAAATAACGATTGGTACAGGAAAAGACTTTTTTGAGGAAAAAAGTGTTCAAATAACTGTATTTCTGTTGTTTAGAAAGGGGCTGAATAGGAGTTGCAGGTAAAAATTGCTTTGTGGTTGTTACCTGCAACTAGTTCAAGACTGTAGACAATAAGGTTTATAGTGCTCCTTCAGTGCAAATGATCTGTACTTAAAATAGTGTTTAAAAACCTGATTATAATCAGTGTACCCCTGTCACCAATCCCTGTGATGAAAGCTGCAGCTTAATCTGTAGTGAGTGCTGTACTGGAAATACAGACCTGAGTGACACCTGTGGGATTGTTCTGCTCGATCGTTCAAAATCAGGTTAGGTCAACAAATGTAATTGATTCCATTTTTTATCAGGCTTTAGTTAAACAAAATAAAGTAGGTGTACGTGAGATGCTTAAATAGATAAAAGTAATTTGAAGTAGAATTAAGGAAGAGAGCCTAAGAAGTCTTTTTTTTCCTTTTTCCAGTTCTATTTTCCCTGTCTCATTTCAGTAGGGTCGTCATTTGTTTTTATTTTAATTTTCTTCTCTCTTGAAGGAAGTATATTTTAGTGTAATTATGCATTAGATTATCTAGAATAGCCTGACCATCCACATTTAAAGAAGACCTGTTTTTCTGCAATTTTACCTTTAAAGATTGTCAAGAGCTTTGCTGGAGATCAGGCGTAAGTGCTGCCTCCCATTTAAGAAGCACTCAATTTATTAGCTGATACCTGCATCAACCATATTGTCACCAGTCTGGTTAGGCTTTGACAGCTGAGGGAAAACATCACTATTTGCTTGTCCTAGTTACGAATTTCCACCGCACAAGAGACTACAAAATTAGTTCGCTTAAAATTTAAGGATATGTTAAAGTTGGAAAATGACCAAACTTATTTTTTTTTTCTTTTCACAGTCTGTGTTTTGTACACACAAGCAGTTGGAAACAAAGAATGGAGAGAGGTAAGATGCATATTTGTAGTTGTATAAACTTTTGGGGTATACTTCAAGCTGGTCATTTGCCCTAGCAGAAGAGGTCACGTCATGGCCTCTTGAATGCCAGGCTTATGGGAGTCCTGTGTACTAGCAAACACTTAAAGCATTGTCACATTGGTCTCAATTTCCATATCTGTACCACAATTTCCATCAAAAGGGAAAACAAAATACAGAAAATCTATGTTTCCCATTTTATAGTCTCCCTCAGATAAATTAAACCAGACTTAGCTGTTAATTTGAATGAGGTTTGTGGCTCTCAGGAGAGGAAGACACTCAAACAGTACAGGATCTGTGGAAGTACTCAGCTGTGGTGATGGTCAGTGTCAGCAAAACTAGCCTGTAGTTGTGGTAAAGATCTACCTTAGCTGCGTAGTGTTTCAGAGAAGTTAGATGCTGCTGAATAGAGTATTCTCTAGGCAACAAGGGAGGGAGGATATGACGCATAGGTTGGACTTCATCTTATCTCTGAGTGTAAACACTGGAGAGATATGTCTTAAGAAACTTAAGTGCCTCAAAATTGGATACCTAGAGCAGATCAACATTTATCGCCTGGAACTCTCTCCCAGTACTTAGTAATCTAATTTTTGTCCTCTAATGTTATTCTTTGAAAGAGTTGATAGCATTAGGGGAAGGGTGGTCATGTTTCTACAGATAAAATAACTATTTACTTGCCTTCAGAGAGGATTGGTGGAACTGTTCTTCACTATAGGTGGATCACTGTGCGACCATGTGCTTTAAGAATAGAGCCAAGAGTGGAATGTACTATCTTACTGTATTTCCCCATGAAAGAGAGGAGATCTGATACTGTTGTTTTCAGAACTGATATTTTATGTGGTAATACTGTGCAGAATTTCCAGTGGGTGGTGACCAGGGACACAGAAAACAGACCTCTCCTCTTACATTTGGTGTCCTTGCCAGTAGGCTGGAGAATTGTATTTTCTGCTTTGCTGAAACATGGTGGATGTGGGTTTCAGTCTTGTCAAGAAGAGAGAATTAAATTTGTCTCATGCTTGGGGAAAAGCTCATAACTGCAATACGTGAAACAGTGTACCTTTTTAATTTGGAGTTTTTAGCTAAACTACTGCTCGGTGTTGTTTTTAAGTGAGTACTAGACATCCTCTCAGTATAGCTACTGGAGAGCATTCCTCTGATTTGTGTGAAGAAATGTCAGTTTAGGGACTCAAAATGGGAATTCACTAATCATAGGTAAATTGGCAGATACAGTGGAGAGACACAGGGTTCTAAATGTCTGGATAGTAAACTCTGAAAGCAGCGGAGTCTTAAAACATTCAGGTGTCTAGGTGGCTTGGTAGGGTCTGATTGTCAAGCTTAGATCATCACTCAAGCATTTGGGTCTTCTTCTGGTCCAGGGTTAAGAGGATGTCAAAATTTGGCTTTTGTTATTGTCTAAGGTTTGTATATAACTTCGTGGAATTTTCATTCTTCTCTTGTGTAGCTGTTAAATAAATAGTTACCCTTTTTAATATGATAATTGTCCTGATGGTAGGATTATAATATAGACATAGTTTTTATATATATATATATATACATACATACATATGTATATATATGTATACACATATATATGTATTTATATTTATATACATACACACACACACACATATATATATATATAAAGTATGCACCTTACCTAGAAGTGTGTATAATTAAAGAGGAAGTTTATGAACTACAGGCATTAAAGCAGACTTTTGATATTGCAGTTGCTAGAAAATCTGAGGTTTTTGTTTTGTTTTAAATCACAATTACCTCCATCTTGTCTATCAGGAGGTCCAGGTATAAATATTTGCAACTCAGTTTTCTGTTTACAGTTAGTGGAAAAAAATAACATCCTGAGGGCAGTTCCTCAGACCTAAGGTAGATGTCTGCATTAGATCAGGTGAATCATTCTATATAAATGCCTCGAAGAGATGATCAAAAGCCAGCACTTTTGACTATGTCAGATGTAAAGTTCAGTGCGTGGAATCCATTTTGAGTATCTGTTACAACAGTTGAAATTTAGAGGTTGGCACTGTTGAGGGGCTTAGTCAGGAATTTATTTCGTATGTTATGCTGTGTTGTATTTTACCAGCAGTAAAAAAACTAAGGTGGTAGGTAGAAGATTAGTCCCTTTAAGTAGTTACATTGATTGTGTTACTCGCCTGAGCAGTGTTTCTGAAGGTTTTTGTTTCTTGGCCTTGTTAAGATTTTAGCATTACACAATTGTTAGTGGGGAAAGTAGGCCATGTGGAGAACTAATTAATTAGTAGCTATGTTATTAGTCATAAGTGACTGGATTATACAAGTAACCTCTTCTGCTTAAAAAGGCTGTAGCTAATTGGGAAAACAGATTTTAAAAGGTGCCTAATTTAGCTGAAAAGTGTAGACTAGTGATTTTTAGAGAGCAGCATTTTAATATCGTAAGATAAATTCTATTAGTAATTTGTCAGTTAAGTAATTAGTTATAGTAGTTTAATCATAGAATCACAGAACCATTTAAGCTGGAAAAGGCCTTTAAGATCATTGAGTCCAATCATATGTGAAGGAATCATTTGTGTAGCCCGTGGGAAAAAAATAGACAAAAAGCCTGAAGCCTCAATTATAACCTGAAAGAATAATTTAAAATAATTTAAACAAAAGTTAGTAGTGCCACGTCTCTTGAGTTTGATAACAATCTGAATATAACTGATGAAAGGTAAAGGTAATGGTGTAATGGGAATTCAGTTAGGTCTTCTCTGATCTCAGTGTGATTTGATCATCAGTACATTCCATATTTATCTTTGGTTACTGATACACTTCTGTAATGCATTGTAAATCAAGTCTGAAAGATTTCCCAAGGGCGACGTGGTTGTAGTGTAAAATGAAATATCGTTTATTGAAAAAAAAAGCAGAATTGACAAGCTGAAAAGTACTTATAAATTTATGATGGTTTATTATTTTAAAAAATTAAAACTGACACTTACCTGCCATTTTATAACTTCTTTTTCTTTTGAAGTAACTTTTCCTTTCGATTCATAGATAATTCTATTTCTAAGGGAGCTGTAAGACTTAAACCTATGGTATATGAAATATGTCAATCACAGAATAATTTAAGAGAAAGGAACCTTTGTGTTATCCAGCCTCCTGTTCATCTGCTGTGTCTGTTTCTTTCTCCTGATCCATGAAAAGCCATTTCCAAATTCAGCTCATGTTGCTCTGGACCTTCCCCAGCTAAGATTTCAGATTTTTTTCAATTAAAGTATTTTCAGCTTGATGAGAGCTGAGGCACTTCCTATAAACACCAAGAAAGAAAAGGCATTTGGTGAAAAGCTCAGAAAGAGGACAGATGAAGAGAGCGCTGAAATGAGGTGAAATAGGAGATGGACAATGCAAAACTTACATATTTTGAATGGAAGGACTGTGATCCTTAATATTTAAAGCTATCTGAAATAATATATGCAAGCTTTTGCTTGCTTTTGTGTTTGGTTGTTTTGTTTTTTGGTTTGCTTGTTTTTTGGTGGGGCTTCTTTCAGGAAACAGTGGATTTTTGTTACTGACTCGAATTGTTGTGTATTTTTATTGGCTTTTGGAGCTGATGTTTATGAAGTCTAGGTCATACAATACAAGGTGTGTACCATTCTGTATTGAAATATGAGGTCTTCTGGCACTCTGTCTTCATCCACAGGTAACTGTTCTATTCATGTGAATGCAGTGGTTTTCTTTCATGGCATCTGTTTAACAGAAGTTTTTACAGGCTCTCATATCTCAGATGTTCCTGGTATTGGCAGTCTACTTTATTATACTTCATTATAGCATGTAGCTTAAGCTTGCACTTTTCTTTTACAGTTTGGAAGAACAGAAGTAATTGATAATACTTTAAATCCAGATTTTGTAAGGAAATTTATAATGGACTACTTCTTTGAAGAAAGAGAGAATCTGCGATTTGATTTGTAAGTTCACAATCTTTGTCTCTACTATTGCAGCCTCTGTAAGCATGTAAAGTTTTGTTCAGCATAAAATTAACTTGAGGAGAGATGGTATCTACTGACATAGGACGAATTAATGTAATAAACATTACTGATTTAGCAATGCTTCCTCAGAAGTAAATATGTAACATAATAATGACTGAGTTTTAAGAAATTGGCAGGTGTTAACTAGTCAAAGTACAATTATACTCACAATTATTACTTTCAGAAAATGGTTAGAAAGCTAAAGATGTCAAAATGTTAAAATATTCTTGGAGCATAGCTGGCAAAACAGGTGTGAATATACTGTCCAGAAATAAAATAATGTACAAGTAGTACAGAGCAAAAAAATTATTTACTATGCATCTAAATACACTAAATTTTAAGATTTTAAAACAAAAGCAGTTGTTCTGGAAGTAGATGCATTTTGAGCACATTATTCCAGATGTGCTCATTTCATTCCACTGGTGGAATTGTTTTGACTTTCACTTTATTATTTGGAAAATATAATTGAGAGTCCAGTCATCACATCATGTCATCATTGCATGTCATCTCTTAGATTTCCATCCATTCTGATTAGTTCAGTCTTTGTAATAATCAAGGTTGTCTAGTTTCTTTAAATTTCATCCTCTTTTTTTTATTAGTTCTTTCTTAACCTTGCCCTAGGAGAGAGTATGAATAATCTTCACAGATAATAAAGTTTTTGCTGCAGTTTTGCATCATGGTATGCATAGTGGCCACAAATTTTCTTTAAATGTCCTTCTTTAGTTGAGGAACCTTTTTCCTATCTCTTTTTGTTTCCTTTGCAAGATGTACTAGACCACCTATTTCAAGGAATGAAAGGAAATACTTAATGCCAGGGAGATTACAGGGTGTTTTGAGGTAGCTAGGTACAAATTCTTCCTCTTTCACAGTGGAAGCCTGATGCAGACTTTATTTGTAATTTTAAAAGTTGGGTTTAATGTCATTCAATCTGTCGAGTATAACTACTGTGGGTTATTTAAAGTAAGTTGTAAGTCAGAGCTAATCTATTTGTGAAATAAAGGATTCTTCTCCAAAAATAAAGCGTTGTTGAAATAACCACACCGTAGGGGCTGTGTGGAAATCTGTACTTGTTTGCCTCTTGCGTCTCATGGGATGCATGTAGGGGGCAGTGCAATAGAAATGAAGAATGAAAGAAATTAACTGAAAAAGAGAAAGCCAAGCTTAGTCTAGGGAAAGAAAGAGAAGTCTGTAAAAATCTTCTGGATAAGTGCTATCTGGCAAGGACTTGGACCTGGAAGGGGAAACACAGTCTCCTATTTAATTCTTTATGTAGTCAGAGAAATGGAGTCCTGTTTGTCTAGTTATGAAAAGCTGTAAATACCACACATTCTCTGTACTTACCAGAAAGACCTGACTGCATTCTGCTGCTGTTTTGGGTTACCTGGACACAAGTTTATTAGGAACTGAAAGCTGAATAGCTGTTGCTGTCTTTGCCTGCAAGTGACCATATAGCCATATTTAACTTTTGTTCACAAATCTGTTTGTGTAAATTTCACACATAGAAATAGATGACAGAATTGTTTGATTTTTGTTTCTTTACGTAATTGTCCTCAGGTATGTCATCTGGCAGCTCTGATACGAATTTTCTTTTTTTTTTTTTTCTAAGCTATGATGTTGACTCAAAGAGTCCTAACCTATCAAAACATGTAAGTTCTTCCTCACTTTTTCGCATTATACCTCCTTGTGCTGAAATGCTTACTTTTCTTAAGTATGTTAATTTTCTTTTGACTGTAAGTAATATCAAATACATAAAGACAAATACAGTGATTGTGCTATGATTAAAAACACATATAATGTTAATGAATATAATTTTAATGTGACATTTCTCTTGCAAAGGGCATATTTAAGCACACATGTATACCTTTACAGATATGTGATATGCTGCATTTTGTTGATACTTTTTTGGGTCGTAAATATTGAAGCATGTTTTGATTGTGTCTCAATTTTAAAAGAAACTTTTTATGCTCATATTGTATTGAAGTGGGAGTGATGAAATAATAACTTTAAAATTTAGAAATGCAAGAGTAGAATTCAGAGACTTCTTAGAGAATTTTTTAAAAATAAATACAGAAAATTTTGGTAAGAGAACCTTTGAGAGCCTGGAGCAAAGGAAAAGAGGATAGTGGAAGGAATGCTGTGTGCCTATGCTTCACTGTGAAAAGAGAAGACTTTTAGCCATTGATCTCCAGTTAGATCCTCCTGATAAAGATTATATAGTGCATTAGAATTACATCTGTAAATGTAACCCACTGTTATGTCAAATAGGTAGTAGTGAGTCTGTTTATCATTAATTATTGCATAGTTATTACTAAGATGTGTTCAGCAGAATCTGTTCTTCAGTAGGGAACAGCTCAGATAAATGGGAAACGAAATTTATTTGTGTGGAATATGACTTCCGAGTTTTTATGTTATTACTTTCCAGGATTTTTTGGGACAGATGTTTTGCACGCTGGGAGAAATAGTGGGATCACAGGGGAGCAGACTGGAAAAATCAATTGTGTAAGTATTTGGGAATGTTGGATGAATGCATGCTGCTGCATGAGGTGAGAGTTGTGCAGCTTTTTTGCTGTGAGATGTCTTGATATATAGAATTGACAGATACGGCTTTTAAGAGAGAATAAGTAATTGCATACAGTAGAGGTTTTTCTTTATTTAGGCTATAATCATTTAGGTTCCATTTTGGACAATTAGCAAAGGAATTGATGAATCCAAAATTTTTGTCAACCTCATTACATCTTGCATTAGAAGTAGCTTGAATGTACTGATCTAAAAATGTTTTTGTTTTAGTTTGCAAATTAACACATCATAAAACTTCTGTTATCTTCTGTTCAAGCATTTGAGTTCCTGCAAAAAAACCCCGCACAAAAACCAGTGAAGAATCAGATGACCAGATTATCAGATTCCTAATACAATCATACAGAATTAATAACATCAGAAAACATTGTGGTTATTAGACAACAGTATTTTGTGATTCTCCTCTTAATCCCATTCTGGATATTAAACTTTTAGAACCATGTCCAGGAAACAGCCTTGAGGACCAGTACAGTAAGTGGCATAAGAGAAGCATTGTGTTAGGTTATGTGATTTAAAAGGTTGTCTGCAAACAAAGAAGGAGAGTGTCGCAATGGTAGGTAGAGGAGCCCAAATACCTTGCCCTGGCTTCTTTCAGACCCATCCCGGGAGAGTCATCAGCTCACGGAATCCTATCTCCACGCCCTCAAAGAATCACAGAGGCAGAAGGCAGGTGGGGGAACTCCAGTAGCACAATTAAGGAAATTCTCCCTGCCCAGCTCCAGCACTGTCCCAGGAGAGCCATAGCCTCCACACCGTGGGATGGCAGCGCGCAGTCACCACTTGTTCTGGGCATGTTTTTAGTTCTTGATGGTGGGCAGGTTGGCTGCACATAGCTTGACTTCTGCTTGAGTACAGAAATACTGTCTTGTCAATCGCAACAGGAGCTTGGCCATATTTTGTTTACTTCTACTAAAACAAAAGTTCACTGTCTAGGCTTAGCTCATTCAGGCTGCCCCAGTGAATTGCACTGTCACAACTCCATGGACTGGTTTGATCGTTGTCAGTCAACAGTCTCTGACTTAGTCAGAGAAAGTACTGACTTCAAAGACCACCTATATTTATTAAAATGAATCTTACCTGACTTCTTGAAGGTCTTCATACTTGTTTCTGTCCTCAGTTAGTAAATTATTCAGTGCAGTGCACATTGTTTTTCTTGAGAAAATTCCTTTTGAATTTATTTTGAACATGTAGATTAGAAATCATCCATTCAGCAGTTTGGCACTTGGTACAGTTTAAATGAAGTCTGAAATGAGTAACAGATGAAGTTTAAAGTTTGAAATTATCTGTGAGAAAAGAAAAAAAATACCAGTGAAGATTCTATGGAAAAAAGGTCTTATTTCACATTTGTGTTGGCATGTGTAATACATTTTCTCTTGGGTAAACAAGCATTTCTCAAGTCTGCCTTCTGATACTCTGTTGTATGGTAGTTATTAAGTGGACCCAACATGTGGGTAGACACATGTTAATGAGAGAGTGTTTATGACTTTTTATCAGTTCTTCATAGTGTTTTATTTCGTCATTGGTGCTTTTGACAGTGCTGTGACTTGACAACTGTGCTTGAGTGATTGTCCATTCTGAACTCTCTGAAGTCTGGATATCTGGGTGTCTAGGAGACATTTCTGTTTTAATTTATTCATTAAACTATTGCATTGCATTTCAGGATTGTTTGTTTATAGGTGTGTGTTTAATATAACTTAATATTGAAACAATGAGAATTCAATTGACAATATTTCATGGCTTCCCTTCTTAGTGATATTAACTGCTTTGAATTTACTGTTCTCTTTATGAAGTCAAGTCTGTGTTCTCATGGCATGAATGCTCTTTATGATCTATCAGTTAGGAGAGCTTTATCTTTTCACCATATTTCTGAAGTTCATTAACGTTTTCCCTCTTCAGTTCTCTGCCAATGGATGTACAAAGAGAATACTCAGTGCTGTTTTAGTCCTAATCAGCTACCCTACAGAAGGAGAACTTTCTATACTTTAGCAGTTTGAGGAGCTTGAATTCCATTCTCTGATTGGCATTCAAGTAAGCTCTGACAGTCTTTCAAAACGAAAATTAGAAAGACTTGAAGCTTATTCTTCAGATCTGTCTACTTTAGGCATTTACAAAAGTCTTATATAACTCAGGACTCCATGGCAGCCGTGAGCTATCCAGTTCCTAGTCAGATTGTGTATGGTCAGGGAAAGTTCCCTTAGGAAGGCTACAATGAAAGGGTAGTCTCGTCCATCATGAGAATGAAAGTAAAACATCTCAAGCCTAGAGGGTCACCATTGCAGTGGCCAGGCAGGCTGAAACACACCTTGCACAAATCTTCATGGCAAGTACAAAAGTGAAGGTACACAATGCACATTTTTCTTTGCCTACATGACATGCATGCCTTGCAGTTTCATTGGTATTACAAGTGCCAGTGCATTACACCTCTGAGGCATGAACCTGACAGTATTTCTTCTTGGCAGTTGTGAGATTGTCCTCTGAACCTGTTTCTGATACCATTAAGGACTTGGAATTTTATGCAGTCTGTCGCAGGAGAGTCTTGCTCCCAGTATTGTAGTGTGGTAGCCTGTTACCCCTGTGACTGTGACCATTTTTTGTTCACAAACATACTTCAGTGTTGCTCTTTATTTTACAGACTGTCCGAGTACAGAGGTGAACATTTCTTTTGAATAATTTCTATTGGAAAATCTAGTAATTCAAAGAAGGTGAAATGGACAATCTGACATTTTAACAGTAATGTTTGTTCTCTTTACCTCTTGGGTTACTAGATTCATTAAATGCCTTCTCAAGACAAGCTCCATGTGTAAGATTTACTCTGACTGGCCTTGCATGCCTCAGCTGCATTGCCATGAAAGGATAATGTGCAAATACATCCACTTCCAGAAATGACATGGTTTCATTTTTTTCTCAAGAGAGTGTCACCTCCTCAGACATTATCCAGAATTAGATCTTTGTGCGTTCTGTCTTCTTAGAGAGAAGATGCTAGCCCCATTTATAACTAAGCAATGTTATTTTTTCCGGACTTGCTAAATGCATTCCTGTAGGGATTTCCTTTAACGAGGAGGTAGTGCCATTGCAAAGCTTAATGAGCATTCTATGCTAGTTACTCACATCTGAGTGCCATTGCCTGCTAATGAGGCTGTACTGGAGCCAGCTGGCCTATTATGTGAAGTTCTTTCTCCTATCATCTCGCTGTGAACATAATTAATAGAAAAACACCTGAACTCACTTCCTATATATATTTATCCTATTCTCTTATCTGTGGATGTGACTGTCAGAGGGCTAAGCTCTGCAAATTCAGGGATAAGGCTAAATTTCTGAATGACCTGAAAAATGTTCCATCCTCTGCCTCATTGCAATTCCAGCTTGCAGAATTGGAGTATCTTTTTAACCTCTCAGGTTTGAATTTCCACATAAATTGTTATCTTTTTCAAAGACTCTGTAAAGGTCCTCCTTTCAGTCTTTGTTAAAGCCTAATTTCTCTTCAGAGTATCCTTTTGTTCTAAGGAGAAAATAATTACTCCTCAAGACTGTATCTTGTCTAGATGTGCAGGTATTGTTGCAAGCCTTTCATTTGGTAATGGTTGTCTGTTCTATTCCTTTAACAGTGAAATCATTTGGTCCTTCAAATACTGTCCAAAGAGACGTGATCACTGTAGAGAACCTACAGGTTCTGGAGTCTCAAGCCAGTAGGACCTGCTGAAATGTAGATTTTCACATTTTATTTTTCTTTATTCAGTTTGCACTCTGTTAACACTTAGACTGGCACATTTTCTATATCCGAGTTTCACATTGCAAGAAACCAACTTTTCTACGCAGGACTAGTGGCAGAAAAGGAAAACTGTATTGCATGCCATCAGCTCTGTGACTTGAAAACTTACCTTGTGCTCTCTGTGTCAGTTTTAACTTTCATATATGATATTAAGGAACTAAGGTGATGTAGTTGTGTTTTCTTGCAGAGGAATTCCTGGGAAGAAATGTGGAACAGTCATAGTAACAGCAGAGGAACTAGGGTGTTGCCGAGTAAGTGTGTTTATTGCTTTTCACAAATAAAATGAAAATTATTTCGTGATTTACACTGCACTGGATTGTCAATGGTATAATTTATAAATTGCATTTTGTGATTTGTGTGAGAAGTTGGAATACTTTTTTCCTGGAAGTTGCTCTTAGTTTTAGATAGAAGAAGCAGAAAGAAGCAGAAGCCAATGCTCAGTCTCTCTTGCATTTTGTTTCATGCTCCTTCATGTGCTCATGCTCTCACAAGTCTCTGCCAATGTCTCGCCAGCTGCCACATAGTTGATTTTCTGGATTTTTGTACTTTATACAAACTTTTACAGTTCTTTTTCAGAGTGACAACGAGTTTTGGAATCACTGAATTGCTGAGCTTGGAAAAGATCCTGGAAGATTGCCTAGTCCAGTCCTCCTTCCCTTCTTAGAGCAGGTTACTCAGGAATCTCTGCAGTTGGGTTTTGAGTCCAAGCAATCCCCACAATCTCTCTGTTTCCGTGTTTCAGCACACTAAGAGTAAAAAGGTTATTCCTTATATTTTAGTGGAATTTCTCGCATTTCAAGTATGCACCTATTGCCACTTTCTCTTCCACTGGATACTACTAACCAGAGGCTGTTTGTTCCCTGGCATCAGGTACTTACACAAATTGATAAGCCTTGTCTTTTCCAGGCTAAATAATTTCAGTTCTCTCAGCCTCTCCTCAGATGAGAGATTGTCCAATCCCTTGATCATTTTAGTGACGCTTTGGGTGGAATTGCTTCAGCATGTTTGTATCTTCGTTGTACTGGGGAGCCTAGAGCAGTACCCCAGGAATGAACAGTACTCCAGGAGTGGCCCCACCAGTGCTGAGTCACTTCCTGCACCTTTCTGTCAGCACTCTTCCAAAAGTAGCCCCGAGGGCTGTTGGCCTTTGCTGCCAAGGGCACACTGTTCAGCTTGGTGCCCACCGAGCCCCTTCAGTCCTCTTCTGCAAAGCTGCTGTCCAGCTGTTTGGCCTGCAGCCTGTACTGATGCAAAGGGTTATTCCCCTCCAAGTGCAGTAGCTGGCATTTCCCTCTGTTGAGCCCCACGAAGTTCATGTTGGTTCATTTTTCCAGCCTGTACAGATGCCTCTGAACAGCAGCACAGCCATCTGTTGTATAAACTGCTAGTTCTAGTTTTGTATTGTTTGCAAACTTTCAGAGGGTCTGCTCTGTGCCATCATCCAGGTTGTTAATGAAGATGTTCAACATTCTTGGCCCATTTTTGACACCTCAGGTACACTGCTAGTGACTGGTCTCCAGGTGAAGAGTCACATTTGTGCCACTCAGTGACCCTTTGAAGCCCAGCAGTTCAGCCAGTTTTCAGCCTCCCTCACTGTCCAGTTACCTAATCTATAATTCATTAGTTTGTGAACAGGGATTTTGTGGGAGACAGTGTATCAGGCAATGCTAAGGTCAAGAATAAATGACATCCACTAGTCACCCCTCATCCACTCAGTCATTCATTTCATGAGGAAAGGCTTCCAGTGGATCAGGCATGAATTTCTGCTTTGTAAATCCATGCAGATGTCTCTTAGCCACCTTCTTTCATGTGTTTGGAAATATTTTCCAGTATTATTTGCTGTATCATCATCTCAGGGATTGAGGTAAAACTGGCTTGGATCCTCTAACCAGTCACTTTCTCAAAGACAGGAAAACGTCCCCCCAACATCCTAACCTCACAAGGATAACTGAAAGTGGCCCCACAGTGACATTAGCCAACTCCATCAGCACTCCATCAGGGGCATTCTGTCAAGTCCCATGGACTTCGTATGTCTGGTCTGTTTAAATGTTCCCTTTCCTGGTCCTCCTCTACCTAGGGCAAGTTATCCTTATTCCAGACTTTCTCAGGTCTGGGTCTCAGGATCCCAAGATTCTTGAAAGCAAATCTTAGCAGTGAAGACCAAGGCATAGAAAGCTATGAGAAACATGGACCTTGCAATGTCTTTTGTCACCTGTGCTGGTCCCCTGCCCCACTCAGTGGTCAGCCCACATTTTCTGCTGCCATCCTCTTGCTGCTGTTGCACCTCTAGACCTGTTTATGGAGCAGAGTCGTCCAGCAGCCCCTGCCCCAGTTAGCTGCTGAGGCTGCAGGTTCATCTTTGCATTTACAGTCCTTTTCGCATTCTTGACTTTGCCCAAGGAAGTGACTTGGGTGACGTTCAGTTTGCCTGATCACAGCAAAGAAACTTTTCTCCTTATGTTTTGTCAGAATGGGTGTACTTGGTACCTTTCAGGCTCATTTTCTTGAAGGTTCCAGACTCTTAAGGGCCAGCTGCTGAGCCATTTGCTTGACAGGCAGTAGGAGCAGACAACAACAGGTTTAAGTCATTGAAGGAATGAGACTGAGTTGTGTCTCACTGGAGTTTTTAAAATTAATTTTAGTATACTTTCCTTGCCTGTGCATCTCCTTCCTTCAGAATGCAATTTTGGATGTCAGAAAATCCTTGAAAAATCCTGAGGCATTTTAGTATAGAAAATTGTTTTTTCTCTGGTGTCCTCTACAAAGGAATTCTTGGTACCAGCCATTCCAACTGCACTATGAGGAGATTGCATGAATGTGAATATATAAGAGGGCATCTAGAAGACAGATACCTGCATTTATTTTGTTTTCTATTTGCATAGTTTAGTCTTTTTTTTCTTCTTTTTTTGTAAGTATGGAAAACTGCATGCTGTCTGTAATTTTTCTTTATTAACCATTTCAGGATTCAGTTTTAATGCAATTTTGTGCAAACAAGCTAGACAAGAAGGACTTCTTTGGGAAATCTGATCCTTTCCTTGTATTTCATCGAAGCAATGAGGATGGCAGGTAGATGCCTGTTAAGTATTTTTGCTGCTAATCACTAGACAGTTATTTACAGATGGTTATATAGTTTTCTTTTTTTTTCCATTTTTCAGTTTAAACTGTGTTTCTTTTATAATATTTGTTGGATTCCAGTTTATCATGTTATGCATGATAAACTGAATTCCAATAATATAGGAATAAAACTCTTGCAACAAGTGGATCTAATACTGCAATTCAAGGGTTTTAAGAGGTAAATGTATCATAAATACAGAGCACTATGAAAATTAATTGTAATAAAGTATCTAAATAGTGTTACTTTTGCTAAGATATTGTATGCATTTAAATTAAATAGAATTCTCAAAAAGAACTGTAGCTGCAAAATATGCTAATACTTAGAAATTGTGTTAGATAAAAATGTTTTATATTGCAAATTTGGAAATATCTTTTATCTTTTTGACAGGGTTTTAGGAAATAGACTTCAAAAATATCCTAAAGAGAATTTGTATTTTTTACAAATGGCTGTTTGCTACATTGATGCTTTGATTTGTTAAACTAGACTAATCTCTTCTGTTTCACTGCTAACACTTGGCATGCATTGGTCAACGCAAGACTCTGCCTTTGCGGGGCTCCACTGGCAGGTTAAGGTTTCTTGAAAACTGAAAATCCTCACATCTAACATGTATCAAACTAAAGGCTAGACATGGATGATATTACTTTTTTCTGTAGCTTAACTGGAACAATTGTTAATGTGAATGTGGGTGTGTGTGTGTCTGGTACCTACTCTTTTCCTCTTGGAGGCAGATTATAGGAACGCTTTCCTGAATAAAACTGCCAATCTAAAACTGCAAGCCTGGAGAAGTTGTGGCTCCTTTGTGAGCAACATTCAGGTCGCTGGTGGAATTTCTCTGGGTGTTACTGGGAGTGCTGGTATGTGCAGCCTCTCTTGGCCTTGAGTGCCATTCTTCCCCACTCCTTCCAAGGGCTGGCTGAGTGTTGAGCCAGTGATTCTTTATTGGGCTCCTGAATCCAGCAGGATGGTGGGGCAGCACTTCTGCACCTGTAGCAGAAGGATACTTCATTTTTTGTTTCTTAGCTACAGGTATGTCTTCTGAATCATAGCCAGGATAAAAATGTTGGGCTTTGGGGAGTGCAAGGAGGGTATTCCCTCAAAGGACAGCTTTAGTTACAGCTGGATGAGGAATTTCAGTAATGATTTCACCAGTGACCTTGTCTCTTGTTTTCTTTTGAACCATTCAGTCCCCAAGAAGAGAGTTCAAAAGAGGTATTTTAATTTTGCATCATTTAGAGATAATAGAATGCATTAATACAATTCATGAGAGAAGGTGATTATGGAATCTTAGAGAGGCTTATATGTTTTACCTGAGACAGCCCTGGTTAAAAAAATAATGGATGTAAAATGGGGAATAAGAATCTGAAAACCATCTCTCCCTTGGCTCAGTTTCTTCATCTCTAAGCAGGAGTCAGATCCTTACAAGATTTCTTTCTTTCTGGCTCTGTGACTGATTCCTGGATGTACAAGGTCTGTTTAACCAAGCGGGATGAAAACTCCTCTTGCCTAAGATACTCACTGAATGGTTATAATTCCTTTTGAAGTTTTGTGCAAAAACTCTTCAGGTTTGGAGTTGTTTAGCACTCTAGTCTGTAATCTCTCTCAAATGGGTTTCTTCAGTCCTCCCTTCTTTCTGATTTCACCATGTTTATTTTTTCTTTCATTAAATTTTATATAGACATTGTATGTATGAACGATTACAGCACTTTTGATTCCATTTTTGATGACACAAAACAAAAAGTAAATATATACAAAATATGTCCTTCTTTTTGTTTTAATTACAGTTTTACAATCTGCCACAAAACAGAAGTTGTAAAAAATACATTAAATCCAGTCTGGCAGGCATTCAAGATTTCTGTCAGAGCACTGTGTAATGGAGACTATGATCGGTAAGCTGTAGCTTAAGCTTTCTTAGCATATACAATTTTTTACCCCTAACTCGTGTTCTTTTGTATGCAACTTTTTTTATGCAGTCCAGTCCGTGGTGTTATTTAATCAATGTTTTGAAAGGATGATAGGTGCTCAGAACTGTTCATCACATTAAAGAATTTAGAAAAATTAAGCAAACATGCTAAAATCTGTAGGAAATGCTAGTGGTGTTTCCTGGAAAAAATTATTTGCTCCCTATTGTGTGAATTAGAAACAGAAAGAAAAGACTAATTTAAAGCGTGCCCACTGTGACTAGTGTACACAAGTCTTTTTTAATGTTTCAATGAAAAACAAAGATGATCTGTTTTCCTTGGGTGACAATGCTGTGTCAGAATATGCTGATAAATGACAGCCTTTAAAATACATAGGTCAGGAGATGAGAAACACAGAAGGTAATCATCTTCAGAACTGAGGTTTTCAGTGATGCCATGGAAGAGGATCTATCTTCAGGTGGTAATAATACCATGTTTTCAATCAATATTTTACCACTAATAACAAGCAAGTTATTTGAATAAAAATGGGTATTTTTAGAGTCCTTAAAAACAGCCATATTGGTTATTCTTCAATTAGATGCAATAAAAATGAAGCAGTTTTGTAAATGAGTGCATTCTAATCAAATAGAATTTTTTACTTGTATTTAGGTTCATGTGTATAATACATAAGAAAAATAGTATTCATGAAGCTAGTCTCTGGACACTGCACTGTGTATCATATTAAAGAAAAACAGTTTTTATAATAATTAGAAAAGATGTTGTGATGGAGGCATATTGAAATAACTTCAGCATTCCAAATTAAGGGAATTAAAGAGTAAAATAGGAGTTCTCAAATTATTGTGTATCTACTGTTGTCCTGCTTTCAGCATAATGTTTTCAGTAAATACATTATGAATAAAGGCTTCATGAAACGTCATAGTCCTGCATACAGCAGTCATGGTTCAAAATAAGAAATACTCATTTTCTGTCAGGTTAATTCAAATTGGTATCTACTGGTAGTCCAGAAAAAAATTTGGAAATTTTTTTTTTAAAAAATTTTGAAAACTCTTCTTTCTAAAGGTAGGGATTAGCTTCCTAACCTCCACATGGTAATACATAAAAGCACAAATCCTAGAAGTCTTTTTCAGATGATGATAGTTTCACAGATAAAATTTTGGTTCTCTGGGTACTGTGATAGATGTGATAGGTGGGAATAATGTCATTTGTGAAAACAAATCACAGTATATGTTTATTCTGGTGGTGTTGAGACTAAATCTTCAGCTAATGCATGCTTCTGAGTGAGCTCTGTTCACTTTTTCCTTATGGAGTGACCAAGATTTGCTTATTTTTCTCAAACTATATGATTACACAATGTTTTCAGACATCACAGGAATGGCATTTCAGTATTACAGTAGTACTTAGTGTGTAATATCTTTGTTCTTTCTCTTAGTATGGACTCTCGAAAAGCACTTACAGTTATATTCTGCATGAAAGTTTTTAAACAGAGATACCCATCTCTAACCTTGATTATTTTAAATGAATTTTTTTTTTTAATATTAAAATAGGAAGCCCATGTTCTAAACTGTGTCCTTTAAGATAAAGGTTAAATATCAGTATGTGGAGATTGAAAAGGTCTTTTAATAACTTGCATGTCATATAAAATAGATAAAAGTCAAGATCTGTAATTAATCCTGTAATATGAAATAAATTTCAGTAGAGGAGCTTTATTCAAGGATAAATTGCTCTTACTGCAGTTACCTGTCTGAAGATCCTTCTCAGGAATTTATCTTGATATTCTTAATAATTTATTTTAATGATTCAAGTTTTCTTACTGAGATGATTTGGCTATTTGAACACAGAGTAGTAAAACAATTCAAAACTTAAATCCCACTAATCCACATGTAAATCTTAACTTAGTGTGTTCTGTCTATCATTACAGGTTTTGAAACCTGTAAGTAAAGTAATGGTTGTCTAGGGAAAAAAACTTTGTGATACTGCTTTTTTTTCTGAGTTCATTCGAAGGTCAAAATAGTCTCCTTTGAAGGGTGAAATACTTGGTGGGATAAAACAGGTTTGGAGTTGTTTTTCACTTCATTTTACAGAACAACTTTTACTTTAATTAGTTTTCATTTTTAAGGTAACTTAAACCCAACCTGAATTATGCAAGAGGTATAAAATAAACAAATGATGTGTTTAGGAGCCTTTAAGTTAGAGTTGAAAAGAGATACATCCAGACAAAGCAACTCCTTCTTTACTTATTTTGGAATATCACAAAAAATGTGAAAAACGATCCAGGTGTGAGTTTCTTGGTGTATATAATATCGGCTGTTGCTCAACTTTATCCCCAAAGAGTCCCTTCCTAGTAAAGAAAATTAATCAATATATATTTGACTGTGTGTAATTGGAAGAGTGAGGAGCAGCTTCCATGGAAGCAATTTATGAAGTAGTTGCTTAGGTTCTTCTTCTGTCTTAATAAGACCTGATGACTTCCTGTGAAACTTTTCTGAAGAATAAAAGTAAGTTAAGTTGTTGCTTAAAATACAGGAGGTCTGGAGGTGTTATTTTTCTATCCTGTGTTCAGTTCATTTTAGGCCAAATAGCATTCACTGTTAGTGATCGTTGAGTTTGCTTACATATTTGCACTTTCTTAAGTAAAAGGAAATTAATAAAGCTCTATACTATCCCTATCATCATGTATTTTTCCTGTTTCATCAAGGATGTTGTATTTGCATTATAAGAAATCCACCCTTCAAGTAAGTCTGTAAAGTATGATTGATCTTTACTTGGGAAATGTTTGCTTTCTACTTTTTTTCTGTTTCCCAGTCATCCCTGAAGCAAGGTTAGAGCTGTCCTCAAGGGTTCACTTTACTCATAAGGAAACAGGATAATTGTGTTCTTAACTTTGATAATACTTAAAGGTTTAAAGAATCATTTATTAAAAAACACAGAAAATTCAGAGCATCAGCAAGTAAAAATATATTGGTTAAACTTCCAATGTGTTTGTTTCCTTAATTTCCACTGTATTTAACTGTTGATTTATGAAGATGTCTTGTGTAACCTGAGAGCCTATTTGCTGCCCCATGAGAAATGAATGAAAAATTCTGTTTTTTGGATTTGGCACAATTGATGCATCTGTATGCTATTACTCTTAAAGGCAATCAGGTTAATATTTAACTTTTCAATAGGGTTGTGTTGTTTTGTTTTTTATGTTTAGGACAATTAAAGTAGAAGTATATGACTGGGATAGAGATGGAAGGTAAGACATTAATTCTATTAAACTTTAGGGTTATCCATGCATGTTTGTACATATTTTAAAACATATAAATATTTAGTGGCCAGAAAAATATTAGAGAAAGTTAGTTATTTATCAATATTTAGAGGTACAGGTACTGAAAAAAGTTCTGCTGTGATAGAGCTCTGTGTTTTGCAGTTGTGGTGAGTACTGATGCCTATTTCAAACATATTGTATGCATATTCATCCATGGAACATGTTAAAATGCATGTGCCTGCAATTGCTACTCATGGAGGCCTAAATACTACAATGTAGAAGCCACCTATTAATTATCTTAATTTCACATTGGGTCGGAATGTTCATTTTCATGTCTATATTCATCAAAACATTGTTGTAAACTCTGGAGTTGGAAGACCTGAGTTTTGTATAACTCCCCTTGAAAGAGGACAGTGGAATATACATGGAATTTCTGTTGGTAAATTCAGGAGGGATATCTCTTATTCTTAATAATGAACCCCAGTGTACTGGCTGTACATTTTTGTCTGAAGAAATGAGCCTTTAAAACTGCCTTTATTTAGACAAACAAGGTGCAATTATTTTTTAACACACTAGATTGATACCTCTTGTTCTTTTAAAAATGTTTGAGCTTGTTTCTTAATACTTTGGTTAGAAACTTTACTCACAAATCTTGGTACTAGAACTGAAATGTAATACAGTATTATGTTGATTTTTATTTGTCTTTAAGTTGGTCTGTCTTAATTATTGTCTATTAATCTTAATTTATATTTTAAAATATATGGATATGCACTTGCATTTTGATCTTTAGAAGTATATTATTTATTCTACAGTAATGTCTTTACTACTACCAATGCAATTTGTTTCTAGTATGAGAGATAATGATATTGTGCTTCTGTGGCAACAGATCTTGTAATCATAATAGGCAAATTTATCCTGTGCTACTGTTCATTTCCTTGCTGACAAGATCCAAGAGCCTATTCAGCTTTCTCGGGTTGTAATTTTGTCTTTTTGGGTCCGTCATGAAGCCTGTTGATTTATAAGCATTCTTATCTTATGTTTGCCCTCAATGAATACCTGTGAGTGGAAATTCATTCTTCTTGATCAGATATTCCCTGGAGAGACAAAATAACATATTCTGGCAATTAAAATAAGTGTATTTAAGTTTAAAAAGCCATATTAGCAAAAAATCACTGCATCCCTGTTAGAATTTCTATTAACATTCTTTTGTCAATGAGATTTGGCAAATCCTTAAAAATTGTATGTATTTGTACTTCTGTGTATAAATCACACTTTTTGGAAATAAGGTAGCAATGAAAAGTTAAATCATACTGCCAAGTTAATAAAAAATAAAGATTATGTTTTATCAAGGTGTCAAACCCCATGTGCTGTCTCACTTTATCCAAAATCTGTAAGATCAAAAAGAATAGGATGAAATCTGACAAATACTAATAAGTAACTGCAAGTATGAGTGAAATCTTGAACATACTGTGGATTTTAGGCAATCATTAGCCTCTCCACTGTTAAATAGTTTCAAATACTATCTGCATTTGCTCACATCGCAGTCTGAATATCTATAAAATTAATATCTAAAACAAAAAGTGAAGGAAAGATACCATTTACTTGTCTTCCTTTTTATTCTAATGGCATGATTTTTTCTTTGCTTTTTGCTTTCTTTTTTGAGTTTAGAAGCAGACTGAGCACTGACATCTTACATGTTAAATTCCTCTGAAAGATGATACAGCACTCATCTCATGTGACTTCAGACAATGCAAAAATCAGACAAGTAGATTGAAGTAATCATTTAGACTACTTCAGTGGCTTCAGGGGAAAATGGTCTGAATGAATCCATCCTGCCTGGAATAAATTGGCAGTTGGTGGTGCCTATAAACTGACTTAGTGATCATAGCAAGAACCTAAGTGCCCAAGTTAACTTTGACATTGCCAAATATAGCTGAAACGAATCCCATTCAAGAGTTACTCTAACAATTTTGCTGTTTCTCAGTTTATATTAATTTCCATTTTTGGTGGACACTTTTTATAAGCTGTTGTTACATTGGGTGGACACTTCCCCATGCTGAATCTGTTTGTTCCAGAGATGTGCACACTGGGCAGGACCAAGCTTTGAAAGATTGCCTGCTATCTAGATAACAGAGCAAATTACGCTGAATATTAGAGGCTGTTCTGCAATCAGGAAGACAAAATCACTGTGCATATACTTGATTTCTGAATCATTATTTGATTTGATTTTGACTTCCTTGAGTCTTGACTAAGGAGTTTTTTACTCTTTTTCTCATTCTGTGTTACCTGTGCTTTGAAAAAACAGCACCATGGTGCTTTGGGTCGAGCTTCTTACCTCATGTTCCTAAATTACACTGTTAGGAGTAATTGTAATATAATACCATGATCATATGATAATTAAATAGCTTTTGTTTATTTTCATACATCAGATAAAACTTCTTAACAGAAAGTAATACATGCCTTTTGTAACATTAATGCTCTTAATTATTAAGCATCTCTTTGTCTCAAACCAGTTTTTGTACAAAAATTGCCAAAATGGGAACAACTTATTCTAACTGATAACCTTTTATTGCTTCTAAGAGCTGTGACAAACCCCAAAATATTTGATGCTATAAGAAGTCACAAAAGTTGGTTTTGTTACTTGGGACAAGCCCAGTTGTTTTAAACAAAGTCACATTTTTAGTTTTTCTTTATTGAGTGCGCTTATATATGAAGTACTTGCAGATAGTCTAACAGAAGAAAAAAAATAGGGCACAACTTCACACCAGCCCATCAGCAATACTGTGATGTTTTTAGTTCTCTCTGAAAGCTTTTTCATTTAATTTCAGAAAAAATATCCCTTAGCATACATGTTGCAAAAGAAATTTTGCAGTCTTGACATTTATGATCTGTTACACAGAAGAAGTGGGGGGCTATTGAGTTTTAAACCTGTAAATATTGTCATGCTAACCTGGGGCCAAAGAAGTGTTCATCTGAGAATATCAACACTGCAGGAGAGATTTTAGATTTCAGGTTCTAAGCTCTTTCACCTTATTTTTTATCCTTCTCCAGCTAGATAGTTGATTTTTAAATTCTTGCATTTTCTCCTTACTCACTGACATATTCCTGATTATGATTGTCCTCTCCTCTATCATTTTTTTCCTTTAGATAATTAAAAAGTTCAAAGTTACTACAATTTTGAAAGTGATTTTCAGCACTTTGTAACACAGGGTTAAAAGTGGAAAACTTAGGGACATGGGCTTCAAGTGATAATTTTGTGTGCTAAGACTTTTTGGTTCAGTGTTCTGATACACCACTCATGGATAAAAATCAGTGTATGTAGGAACATTTGGTGTTAGGAAGGCGAAGAGAATAAGTACTTTGGATTCTCCATCCAGAGTCTAATAAGGAGATCCATTTGCTGAAGTGTGATCATTAATATTAGGATATTTTCTTAATGAGTTATACATCTGGCAAAGGCAAATTTTGTCCAACTGGCACTCAGCCTTCAGAGCCAGCCTAGAGGAGGGACCTGCATTCCCCTGAATACCAAGCATAAAGATCTAGGTTGATGATCTTTTAAGTGCAGAGAGCTCTGAGATTGGTTATAAATGCTCATACCTTTTTAACTTGGTTCTTCAGAGGAATTATATCTTTCCAGCTCAGTTCCTGTCTGTGTTTGTATATTGCTGTAGGGAAAGGAGGCTTTCCAGTGTCTCTTAGAATTAAAGGAGCAATTGCTTCTAAGCAGTACAGATTTTTTTTGCTCCCCAGAGACAGTCCTGTCTGGAATCGCTTATGTTTCCTGCTTGCTACAGAATGTTTGTGGGTAGTCACTGAATGATCGTTTGAATTTCTGCCTTCAAAATATACAATCTGATTTGAAGATATAAGGTTGGAACTGTTGTGAAAGAGAAAGATTCCAGTTTAAGCAATATACATTTTTGTCCAGTGCCATGGTTACCCTAGGTTAAATACACCTTGTGTGCTACAGCCCACGTAGGACTCAAGTTCCATAGCCTGTATGGATGGCTTCCTCTGCTCCCTGCTTAAACAGTCCTTGCGGTCTGGAGAGCATTTAATCAGAGATATACCTCCAAAGTACATCTCTTAAGGAAAGTCTTTGTCTTGGAAGCAATTTCCTGATCTCCCAGCTGAAAGGGGAGTGTTTCATGGGAGGTGGTCCCTTCTGAATCTGGGTACTGAGGAATATCTTTGCCATATAGTATTTCTCAAGCATTCTTACAGACTGTTTTGCTTATTTCATGTGTATTAGCATGGTGACTGAACCTTTTCATTGTTTGATTTACATATTTTGTGAATTCATGCTGATTTCAGAAAATGAGGTTTATATTGGAGGCATGTTTTTTTAAATTTAATTTCATTATGAATAAAGCAAGAAAAATTTCATGTTGCTATGGATTGTTTCCATTTTTCATCGTCTTGCAACATTTAGATTTATTTGAATTTGCTTTTAATATTTATAGCTTAATTAGAACTGTGCTGTATTTCTTAAAAACAAGTCTTGCAAATCACAAAGTCAGCAAACTTGGACTTTCTATTGTAGTTTACCATTGGAGGGAAGGTAAAAACGTTAGCTTCATAGCTCGCCAGATGGGGAGGCAGAGTGTAGAGGAAATACAATGCCCTGTTAGGGAAAATCTGGAGCAGGAGTGGGGGAAGTTCATCTGGGCAGAGTGGAGAATGGGAGCAGTCCTTCCATTCCAGGAACCTGTGTGAGATACAAACCTGCTGCAGCTTGGTCACTTGTGGCAGCCCCGTGATTTCTGTGCCCCAGTTCCCGTGATTTCTGTGCCCCCGTTCCCTGACCCTGGGCACCTTTCTCAGCAATGCTTCACCCACTGCAGCTCCCTCTGCCCACTCTGCTCATGGTGGCTCCTTGGCACCATGCCAGCCCTTGTTTACATGTTGACAAAGCTGTTTTAAAAACATGGATGGCAGCACAAGAGTGCCAAATGTATTCTTGGAGCAGGAGTAGAATCTGGAAAGGGGAAGCTTAATAATTGCTGCTTTACTGTTAGGTAAATTATAATTTCCAATTTTGCCCTAAGATGAGTAGCCTCAGTGCATTGTTTTTCTCTTTCCAGATGGAAAAAAGAGGAGCTGAAGTAGGCTTTGGGTCTTCCCCTTAAAGGTTCAATGTCATGTTACACAAATTGGTAGAGCTGGTCTTTTCTGGTTTAAGTTACTCCTTTCATGCTTTCAGTAACTCCCTTTGTCTCACATGGTCTCATACACGGTTCAGAGTCTGTAGTGCTGATGGTCATCCACTGAGGAAATGGTGACAGTCTTTGGTAGCCCACTCTCTTTTTTCAAATTCTGTAAACTTACATTGGGGTCAAGCACTGGTTTACAACATTGTCCTCATTGTGCAGCTTAGTTAAGCAAAAGCCATCAAAAAGATTTAAGCTAATACTTTCCAATTCTAAATTTGTATTACTAATAGGGTGAATACCACAGAGAGAGTAATAAAGATTTTTAAGCAAATTAGATCTGTTGCCATTACTTGTTTCTTGGGTGTCAGTTCATATTGGCTGCGTGTCTATTTTGCATAAATTGATAAAATACGTGTTTAAATTCCTAAATGTTGTGCATTTGATTTAAAAATCTTATCTTTCAAACAGCCATGATTTCATTGGAGAATTCACAACAAGTTACAGAGAGTTGTCAAGAGGGCAATCTCAGTTCAATGTTTATGAGGTAAGTATTATGAGTATTTACCCACTCTCAGGAAATAAATGAGAAAATAACAATGGAAAACACCAAAAACAATGGAAAGCTATTCTTGGCACTAATGAGAAGACAAGCCTGTGTGGCTATAATCTTTCTATTTTTTAATTTTTTTTTTAATTTTTTTTTTTAATGGTGTGCAGATTTTTGTTATTCCTTAAGGTATCCTTTAATTAGTCTCAGACTGCTGCCATTAAACTTCAGCATTTTCATAGTCGTAATAGAGGTGGTAACAAATATAATGGTTCAGGCAAGCACTAAAGAAGGCAGGGAAGGAGGGTGCTCCAATTATGTGCTTCACTTTTATTTTGAAGATGAGCAAAGGTGCTGCTGTGCAGGGCAGGACAAAGATACCTGAAAGCCATAGGTTTTTTTCTTGTTTAGATCTAAGATCAACCGCAGAGTTACAGTAATTTACAGTAGTTTCCTGTGAATAGTGTCGCAACACAGATTCCTGTGTGCAGTGAAAATGTCCTTTCCTGTTGTATCACTGACATGAATCCTACCCTACCAGGAATATTCTGTCATAACATCTTAAGTAATTTTTCAGTTTCTTAAATACAGTATCAGTATCATACTCCCAGCCACAGCATACATTTCCTGAGCATCTCATGTTTGCCTCCCCACACTGCTATCCTCCATACTTTGGTACTGCTTCTGCTTGATTAGTCTGTACAGTATCAGAACAAAAGATACTGGACAAATTCTTTTTAAATGTTTTGCTTTTTCAGATTAACCCAAGGCAGATAGAGAAGTTTGTATTTGAGTGAATGTCCCATGTTTAGAGATTAGAAACATTGCTAGAACCACCTCTTTTCAACTGAGCTTTTATTAATGGGTTAGAGTTCATATCACTTTCTAGGTTCCTTCGGGGTCTAAAACTTTAAGAGGTTAAAAAATGTTGTTTAATTTCTAAAGCTATGTGAAATTTGAAAAACCACGTAAATTTTCTAATAATTATAGTACCTTGAATTATAGGCGAGAAACAAGCTGTCATTTATTTCATCTTTGCTCCCAAGTAGGTGTCTTGTTTCCCATGATATTTCACTCCAAGCTCTAGTGCAGTTCTGTGCAATTCCTAAGAAGCCAATTGTCAAGTTACCTGAAGCAGAAAGTTCAAATGAATCTCCACTTTGGCATTTAATGACTGCTGGCAAGCAATATGCTGCTAATTCAGGCCTGACCATTGAATTCTGGAGAGCAGTGAATGAGCTGCCACAGGGCAGACAGGCAGCCTGTTACCTTCATTTTCCTCTTCTGGGCAAATGTCAGCAGGAGTCAATTTCTGGCTAAGATTTTGGCTCAACAGGAATTACTGCATTGTTTAATTACCACCGTTACACAGACTTAATCCACTGCTCATCAGTCAAACACTGTTAAATGGAGGAGTTACTTGGGATTTTTTAAGTGTTAAAGGTCTTATGTGTGTGTAAAAGAGTAAAAGCTTTGCAGAATATTAACTGTATAACAGGGTGGGAAAGAGGGAGTCACTTTTTAGCCTGTTTGGGAATACCTCAAATCATAGTTATCTCTTCCTTCCTTACATTTCACAGCTGTTTGTGTTGTGCAAGGAATAGGATCTTGGAATGCAATTTCATTTTGGTTAGGGGCTGAGAGTTTTTGGAAGACAAGTATTACTATTTTTCCCATTTTCAGGCAAAATTGTTTAAATATTTTGTAGCGGGTAAGTGACTAAGATTTCAGTTGGGAATGTTTTCATTCCTTATCATTTGCAGAACATCTGTGAGTAGTTTACAGTAAAATTGGCAGTAGGCCACAAGACTTCGAATTTCCTAGTTATATAGGAGATAGTTGAGTGACCTAATTAACAAAATAATGTTTTGCTTCCAATGCCATGTGCTTTTCTGGAAAAGCAAGAGTACATTTTAATGTGTACATGACAAAACTAACTGAGACTTGCCTTTGGTAGGTATTCAGAAGGGAAGCAATTTTTATTGGTGGCTGCAGTGAGAAATTTTATAAATGTGGGTTCCAGACATTCAAGAAAACTGTTCAATGTTTTGTAGTCCAGTTCCATGAAGATTCGTGGTTATGGGGAGTGTATTGAGCCCCACCCAACTCCTGCATGCCAGCCAGGTGGTGGTCTTCAGCATTTTCCTGAAATTATTTATTTCATGAAATTCGATCTTCCTCTCAGCCAGATCCTGTCATTGCACCAAGTGCAGAAATTGGGAGTAGAACAGCTCTCATGTTTCTCAGGTGATTTGAGGAGAAGATGGAAACAGATTAACTGGATTGTGAAGAGATGCACTGTGAGATGACAAAATAGTGACACCATACACCAAAACACCAGAATCAGGAATGCAGAAGAATGCAGAATCTTGTGAAAACTCGAAGAGGTTTCATTGAGCACTCAGATATAATTAACATTCTCCCCTGTGTTTCCCCTGTCCCTATTTGTGCATTATGAGTGCCAGCACTGCTCACCTGGCAGGTACCATGAAGATAAATTCTCTAGTTTTCAACGTGCGCATACCCCAGCGTCGAGATGCCTCAGTAAACAGGATCTGAATACATTTAGATAGAATCCACTGAAAATAGAATACCTTCTGCATTGAAAATACCTTACACTTACCTTTGTATTAGATCATACTGCTTTACTGTTTGTGTCTGTGTTTTTAGGTAATAAATCCAAAGAAAAAAGGAAAAAAGAAAAAGTATGTTAATTCTGGAACAGTAAGTAAATATATTTTATGTTACTGGATGTTTTTCTTTTTGCTTGAGTGTAATTGACTTGTAATTTAACAGGATTAGAACAGAACCTTCTGTCAAGGCCACAATAAACTGACTGTTACACACCATTTATTTTCAGATTTTTTTAAATTTGAAGAGATTGATATAAAATGTGTCCAAGTGTGCTGTTAAGTTGCCAATGGTTTCCAAAATGAGTTCTACCAAAATTTCAGTCAAATAATTGAAATTATTGGACTGAACACTATTAATTTTTATCTGAAACATACCTGCACTTTTAAAAGTAAATTTTCTTTTAAAATTTATCTGCTGAGTTAGCATCATTAAAAGCTAGTATGCTTATCATGGCTGAACCAAAAAGAATCAACAATTTTTATTACCAACAGGTTTTTGTAGATTTATGTTGAAAGATCTGTTACTATTGTTTGGGATGAGAGTTTATTGTCTTTGTTTGTATTCGATGTTCTGTTCTCAGCATGTTTATGAACCATTTGCTAGCAATGCAAGTATTTCCCTTCAGCACTTGCTCAGTTTCCATGTCCTGGCATCCATTATGTTCAGAACATCATTTACCAAAAAGTGAAGATAGATGTTGAGGATTTGTATATTGGAAAACTAATCAGATGTTTTTTGAAAACACATCCACCATGTGGGATTTTTCCACATGAACAGTCCCACTGAAGTCAGTAGGGCTACTTTCATGCTGAAAGGTAGCCTTGAAGGAATGTTTCAACATTCTCACACTCTTGTCTAAGTTTGTTTATCAGGAAGAAAAAAACCACTTATTTTTCTGCTTCTGCTTTAAATTATAAAAAATAGGCACAAGCAGTTTGTCTGTTAAAATTTACCATACAATATCTAATTCATTAGATAATTTATTTTTTGCTGACATATTCCTTTTACTAAAATCTATAATGTTAAAATAAAGTTATGTTGAATTAGTGAGTCAGAAATTTACATGGTTATTTTCAACCAGTGCTAAAAGTGTTCTCAAAATTGTAGGTAAGGAATCTGGATTAGGGTACAGAAGGGCAAAAGAATGTATTTTCAGTTCAATTTTCCTGTTGATTTTGGTTTAAAATATTTTAACATCTTCACAAATAGCTGTCTGCATTTGAAAGAACATATTTTATTCATGTTTGAACAGGCAAAATCAACTGTGTCTTGTTGTTCTTCCAATTACATCAAAATTTCCAATAAGCAGTTGTTAGCAATTTTCTTTGCTTTCTCCTTCTTTACCCATGTTCTCTTCTGTTGGTTTTGTAAATTCTTTTTGATATCAAGTCATCTGTGTCCGCATTTGCCCTTACTTCTAGTAGTCCTTCGGGCTTCCCTTATGCTTCTCCACATGGTCACTTTCTTATGTGTTTGCCTGCAGTTTTGTTTTTCTTCTCATCATTTACCCAAGAAGATATTCTTTATCCCACAAATTTTTAAATTTTCAAGCCAGGCATCGAGACCATAATTTTCATTAATAGGAAGTAGAGTTCTGGAGAACTACAAGTGGATATAAATCATTGACTGCTATCTCACTGCTGCATTTAAGGACTATGGAAATATAGTACACATCTCAATTTATTATTACTTAAGGGGTTATTTTAAATTCAGACAGTCAAATTACATACTAAGCAGAAATGTTTCAGAATACTTGGTTAGTTTCAAACAAAACCTCGTAGTGAAAAATTCACTGCATAAAACTGGAAGTGTTGGTAGTCATTGTCTATATGTAAGTAAACACTTTGGCCACTTTGGGAGTTGTTTGTTTCTCTTTATTGACTTTTAAAATCAGATGCAGTGAAAACATTTGATTAAATTAATTAGGAACAAGATGACCAGCTGTAAGAGCAGATGAATCATTAATATTACTGTGTCCAGTGGGAAAATGCATGGAAATTTTGGTCTTATTTGTAAGACTGTGCTGCTGATAGCCTGATCGAACATTGTTACAGTCTTCTGTCTCAACTGAAAGGGTAATTTGGTGGTTTTGAGCTTAGCTAATTGCTCAGAATCACAGAGAGCTGTGACAAAATAACTAGGATAGAAGACAGAATTACTATCTATAATCTCATTCTGAGTCCACGTTTACGATGTAGGTGTATTTTCAATTTTTATATTTTGCTGCAGGTGGAGGCAAAATTTTGTGAGAGACTTCCATTCCTTTTTTATTCCTTGTATCATTATCCATGGATTTGCTTTGAGTAGTTACTTAAGCAGTTTTCACTGACTGCCTGCTGTACTTATATTGTGAGAGAGTTTGTGTAAATAAAATTAATTTGAATTCTTTGCTTCATAAATATTGCAAAGTATATGAAGATCTTAAATGCTGGATCTTTTCCACTTGAGTTTATACTTCTGTGACTTGATTGCTGAAAATGCTGGTAACACCTTTAGATTACTCTGTGTTTTGGATCTATGTAATTTCTGAATGATAAAATATAGGACTGCAGAAATTTCTTTTCTTTATTTTCATATATATTTATAATCCACTTATATATGTGTAATTTACTAGAATTTTGCATTCTAGTCTGGCATCAATACCCGATACCGCTTCTAATGTGAAAGAATTAATTACATAAATAATTGTCATTGAGTTCTTCAAACAGTGTTGAAGTGCTGATAGAATAGATGCATTACCATGTACCCTGTAATATTCAGTACACAGAGATCAGAAAACATGCATGTGGTAACCTGTTCTGGAATACAATCTTCTGCCCCTTTTCCTTAAATAAAAAAAAAAAAGGCAATTGTAAACTTCTCAGTTTGTCTCTTTCCTTTCAAGAACTACCTACTGAAATTATTTAATATCTTTTTTAATCTTTTTTTTCCCCTTAATACTGTAGGAAATTACATCCTAAGGACAGAGTTCGAAAAAAACTGTGCTTATGTCTCTACTTGTTCAACTGGGAAACACACAATTCATGTCTGACTCTCTTTTATTTGCTTTCAGGTAACATTGCTTTCCTTCCTAATTGAAACAGAAGTTTCATTCCTTGACTATATTAAAGGCGGGTATGTGATTAGCAACAAACCTTTCTTGTTTTCACAATCTCATTATAGTTCACTGATAATTTGTTTATGTACTATTTGTTTATGACTCTTAAGTAGTATTGGTAAGGAACTGTATTGTTTCCTCATTTTAGGGCCTGTACTTTCCTCCATAAAACATGCAGATAGTTACAAAGTTATGGAACTTTGCTTATAGTGTTGGAATTGGTGTTGA
Source organism: Origma solitaria (assembly GCA_013397895.1). Taxonomy (NCBI): domain Eukaryota; kingdom Metazoa; phylum Chordata; class Aves; order Passeriformes; family Acanthizidae; genus Origma; species Origma solitaria. The sequence goes on along the minus strand of VZRL01006879.1, from coordinate 510,963 downwards.
TATGAAAACACTGAGAAAGACTAATGACCTCTGAGCCGGAGAAAATTGGATTAAACAAAAGGGAATTATCTATATATTACTAAAATGCTGTCTTATTTCGTCCGATTATACCAAGCTTTGATGTGTTTAATATTGGTATTTATTTAAAGCTGTTTCCCTTCAAAGACATTTTTTCAGTGCTAATTAAAATTTTTAACACATTCAATTTCTCATTTATTGTCATTTTCTCTAAAGATAAGTAGAGACAGATGTCTTGCCCTGGAACAGGCCTGGAAATGGGACAAAATCTGAAAAATTCCTGGCACTTAACATCCCTGCCAGAGCACTGCACTTCTCTAAAATAGATGGGATAATTTTTTATATATTTCTAGGCACTTAATATGGATTTTTGGGGCATATAGTCTGAGCATAGATTCCAAATGTTTTTTACAACATTGATTACCTGTGAAGAAACAAGTTCCCTTTTTTTGTTTCAGTCTTCAGCCAGACTTCAGCAGAAATAAAAAAGTCTGCTGTGCTTTGACAGTAGCAATACAGGGCTTTGCGTTTGTTCCCAAAAGTGGCAATCCTACATTCCTGTTTTGAACTTTGGCAGAAGTAGAAAATGGCCATCCATCCATGTTTATCAGACCTTTCTATTGACTGAAAGTCTGTGTATGCACAAATGCATGAAGAAGCAGTCTTGCCTCTAGTGCAGCTGTTTGTCTGTTGAAGCGTGTTGTGTGTATATATATATATATATTTATATATAGATATATGTATAGATACATATCTATCTACAGAGATATATATCTATCTAGATATATATGCTATGACCATCCTATTCCCCATTCATTCAAAATTCATCTCAACAGGAAGAGCATGTCTAAGGAACTGAGGAATTGAGTTTTCTATATAAATTTGGAAAGAAAAGAACATAGGGGCTGCTTATGTGATCTTTTCAGGGTGGTTTATGACATTCCTCACTGAGATGTTACCATACAGGTTAATAAACCTAATTATCTACATTCTTCTGAAAAATCATATAAATTTTGGGTGCAATAATATTGTGTTGTTCTTACTGATATTTTGTATATATCTCAGTAACTGCAAGTCAAAGAAGACTTGTGATATTAATAAATTCCACTTAAGCTTTTCCCCGCTTTTTTACAAAAAAGTAATATTATTCAGTAGAATGCTCCATGTTTAAAAGTATGAACAGTAATACTTACCATTTAATCATTTTATATAGAATCTCTTTTAGTGATTCATGCAATTATTTCTATGTACATGCCAGTGAAAACTGCACAGATACTTGTATAACCTTTCTTTCTGCAACATATGCAGTTATGTAAACATGACAAGGAGGCTCAGACTCATTTTCTTGGCTTTTCCCTTCCTTTGTTTGTCTCATTTAATACTACTACATACCAGTTACAGTCCAGTTGACAAATTTTTGAAGGAAGGGAAAAGAGAAGATTTTGTCATTAATCAGTCTGTTTTCCCATCATGTCCTCCAAAATAGTTTTTCTTTAGTTCCCTGGTGTTCTTGCATTTAGATAGGCAAGAGGTAGAAAACACTGATTCTGCAATAGGCACAATATTTGCTCTTCCATAAATAGATGCTTATAAAACACTTCATGTTCAGAAATTCCATTGTAAATCATTTGAGGTGTGTAGAATTAATGCAGATGTCATGGAACTCTTGACAGCTGTAACAAATTAGGATTACAGTATTTATTTCATTTATGTTTGGAGTTCGCATCTGTCCAATTGGGATATTCCATTACCAGTTGTCATCTATATGACTGTGGTTTTCTTAAAGAGCTTTGGAGAATGAAATAGAGGTTTGTCCACAAACTCAAATTTCATTTTACTACATAAGACTGGATTTTATAGCAGTTTGGCAGAAAAGAGGTGGATGTCTCTTTTGCCATCTGAATATTACATCAAATAGTGCCATTTTAATGGTTGTCTTTTCCTTACTTCTTGATACTCAATCACATATTTTGCCACTCGGCCTTCCCATAATTAAAGTAAGTACGTTGTGCTAAAAATAATGTATATTTCAAAATCACATTTCTCCTACCGCTTAGCAGTTAATAACATATTCCTATCAAAACACTTCCAAATATATGAATAAGCTCAGGAAGGTAAGGGATACAGGCTTGAAAAAGAGTGTAATTGAATTTACAGGGATGACTGTCAAACCTAGTTTAGTGTGTACTCTCTTTTTATCTGGAAGAAATACCAGAAGCCACAAAGCCCCAAGACTTAGTGGACAGAAAAGACATTTCTATGTAGCAGTTTCTAGCCTGTTTGAATTACTATAAAAGGTAGTGAGCTAGTTATTTGTATATCAGTAAAATTCAGGAGCTGAATCTTTTTGCAGCTGAAAAACCTTGTCTATTCTGTCCCGGATTAGTGGAAGATAAGAGGAAATGTTGTCCTCCCATCATGTTAAAAGCCTTGCATTCATCCAGGTCTTTAGAAATGAACATCCAAACTTTTTTTTTATTCAAAATGATTTGGACACACATTTTTAACTGAACTGTATTGAATCGTTGATGGTCGAAAGGGAAATTCAGAACTCCTTTCATGATAGCTGTTTTAATCCAGGCAATACACCACTCACTGTAAGGGAAGGCATATTTGATGTTCAGAGGAAAACCTGATATGAGAAACACTTATAAAGCAAGAGCTGCTGTAGCTACGTATTTTGGAAGCTTTGCCGTGTGTTTCTTGTATCCTTGGAGACTATCAAAAAGTAATAAAACTATATAAGAGGAAGAACTTGTAGAGACTTTATCTGAAAAATCTTCTGTATGTTGTTACAGTGTTTGCTCTACGAGCATCTGCAAAGGGGAAATTTAAAGTGATGCTGGGAGTTTAGATGCCATGGAGAGGATGCAGCCTCTTGGCAGAATTAGTTACTCTGTCAGCTCTGTTGCAGAATTCTGTGCAGTAAGTGGTCCTCAAACCTTCAACTGCCCCCCTCTGCTGACAGAGCAGCTGGTTGTCATTCTGCAGCCACAGGGGGAAATCCATGATTCCTTCCAATGTACTGTTTAAAAAGCCGTAATCATTATGAATGTTATCAAGCCTAGTAAAAAATTATGTTCAAGCTTAATTTGTTCCCTTTTGTGTATCAGTGGTGATGGAGTTCTGACTAAAAGATAACAAGGTTTCACTTTGCTCTCTCTCTGGTTGTGAGGAGAGGATTGCTGTTCCTTTTAAGATACTTTCTTTATTTCGTGTGCTGTATAGGAATACAAGGTAAAATCACCTGCCCACTGTCAAATAGACCATGTATTTCTATACCAGCTAAATTCTGGCAAAATAGTGGTGACCTATGCAGCACTGAATCCATAAGGCACATTGCTGTGCTTGGATATTCCACCTGAGTTGGGATAGGACATTCAGCAGCTCAGCCTGCCTAGCCAGGTTCCAATATTTTAATGGCTTTCAGGGAAAGCCTTATGTCCTCAAAACATCACTGATGTAGAGTATGTAATGAGCCTTTTTAGCTCCCTGGAAAACTATATAGCTGGAAAAGCAGATACACCACCCTAGCCAATGAATTTCCTTTCAGAAAACAGTAGATTTTGTTGTCTTGCTCTGTGGTTCAGAATTTGCGTTGTTTAATCAGGCTCCTAAATTTGAGGAACCCTCAGCACCACCACTTAGAGGAATAGTCCAGAAACTGCTGCTCTGAGTCATTACCTGAGGCCATGTGGAAATTGTTCTTTTTACCATTAGCTGTAGTTATAATATTCTTTGTCTTACTTTTGTTAGCCATTTTCCTTATTAAACTTTTACAGTGCTTTCTCTTGATTCTGTCTTGAATTCAGAATCCATGAAACCGTAATTGGATCAGAGTAGCTCACTCAGGAAGTGAGTTTACAAATAAGTTTTGCTGTTCTTATGCAGAAGAAAAGCTGTTGAAGGGTTTTGGGTTTTTTTTCACAGTGACACATTCTTCAGCATGCAGAAGGATGTCTGTGTTTAATGTACCTGACATGTAGTGCTTGGAGGAGTCTTGTTTTACTCTTCAAACAATGCACCACATGGAGATCCTTAAATTTAATTGCAGTTTTACTTAGCAATGCCAAGAATGACTCCAAGCATAAATTTAGGAATAGTTATTATTATAGCTATAATGATAGTATTAGTACTTAAACTAATAATCTTAGTTTTGAGACATATTTTGTGATGCTGTCAGTGTTCCAAAGACTCTTCTTGGTACTGTGGATGTTGTAGGCTTTTACTTAATTTTAGAGACAGAGTCCATGCATAAACCAGCTTAGCTGGTGTTAGCCTTGATCAGTATGATAAGGTGATTCCATGTGAATCTCTCTTTCATACTCAGCTTTTAGTAAAATTGACTGTATTTTCTCTGAGTACATCAAGTTATTTGAGCAGCAAAACCACTACTGCAAGGCCAGGTGTCAGACTGTTGATGTTGAATCTAAATGTACATGAGTTAAATCTGTTCAGTAACTTTTTAATCTTTGCTAATTTGGTCATTACGTTCATAATTGCACACAGTGAGAGGCAAGAATTTGAAGGAAGATGTAAAAGATGAGATAATTTCCCTGATGGAGCCTTACTAGCTCAGAGATTATCTCCAGAATGACAGTATTTTGTCCTGAAGGAAGTTGCAGAACTGCGTTTAATTGGATTGTCACTCTGTAAAAGTCTGTAAATTTTTTTTTTTAATAATAAGTCTGTGCTAACAGGTTACCCATGCATGATAATTATTTTATTTAGCTACTCCTCAAAATACAGATCTTTATATACCTGCTTCCAGATTTTAATTTGTCTTTAAGAATTACCGTACTGTGCTCGCTCAGAGCATTGATTTTATTCACACGAAATAAATCCACTGCCAAAAACTATGATACCCTGTCCAAATTTTTAAGCATTAAGGAAAGGAGTAGACTAGTAAAAGCCTACTTCTCCTATCAAAATGTTGCATGACCAGGGCTAAAACATATCCAAGGAAAAATCAGTGTTACTGTTGAAAATGAATTAATAATATTTATGGAAGTTAAGTTCTTATTAATGATTTATTTAGGATTTTTAATAAACAATGAAAAAAGGAATGGTGGAGTCAAGTAACTGTTTTAGCGTGTTAATAAGTTAGTATTGTGTAGCCCTTGGCTGGAGCCTTATATAAGAGCATTCTTAGTGTTTATTTCCTCTATTAGAAAGTCAGTGTCCTACAGTTTGTCCACAAATGATGTTACCATCTCTTGTTTATTTTTCTACATAGCAGTACAACTATTAATAAGATTTGTGTTTGCTTTTTCTGCAGAACCCAAATCAATTTCACAGTCGCTATTGATTTCACAGCCTCCAATGGTAAGAGTAAAAATAAACATCTTGTGTATGCTCGTGCTGTGTTCAGTTTTCAGAGTGCATATGTGTGTGTTTGTATCAGTATTCAGCTGGCACCTGCATTTCATTTTGCTGAGCAGCAGACAAGAGGCCAATTCCTGTCTAAAAAAACAGGACAAACAGAACAGATAAAAGCTGGAAAAGCTACTTATAAAATTGAATAACTAGAAGCAGTTTGCAAATATACTTGTAGTTTCTGATTATTAGTATTTTTGGATTTTTATAACTGCTGGAAGAAAACCTAGAAGAACCCATTGAGAGGGGCAAAGGAGTTCCAGGTAGTGTGAGGCTGACATGGGGTGAAGCAGAGATAAGATGTGATCGTCCTCCAAAACTGCCTTCAGAATGTCATAATGCTTTCAGAAATTCCATCTTAAAAGTGTATGAATTGCACAAATCTACAAGATTCTTGCTTCATTTTCAATGCTGAAATACAGCTACTACTGTTAAAATGTATGCAGAACTACTAAAAAGCTCCTGCTGTTAAAATGTCTTCAGAATACTGCATTTTTGCCTGATACAACTTATAATTTTTAAGAGAGAAAATTCTGAAGTGATTAAGTTTTAAAGTAAATCTGATCCTTGCTTCAACAGGTAACCCTTCACAGCCAACTTCACTGCACTACATGAATCCCTATCAGCTGAATGCCTATGGCATGGCACTGAGAGCTGTTGGTGAAATAATTCAGGACTATGATAGTGATAAAATGTTCCCAGCTCTAGGTTTTGGGGCTAGACTGCCTCCAGATGGAAGAGTATCACATGAATTTGCACTGGTAAGTAAATTTTATATGTTGTTTGAATTTCTTTACTACAACAGAATTTTGGGAGTCAAGGTTGTGGTCTTAAGCAGTTACTGGACAAGTAAATAACAGAGAATGTGCTAAGTCTTTTGTGCTAACTCTAAACAGTTGTTTCAAAACTTTTGATTGTAGTGAAGTTACTTCACTTGAAGTTAGAGAAATTGGGAGTCAAGAAGTCCTTGTAGGTCAGAAATTGTAATAAAGAAAAGTTATGACCTTTAACCTCAGCTGTAGCAGCTTGAGAAACAGATGCTTCCAAGACTTCAGACTGAAGCTAATCTCTCTAAAGAAGGAAACTAATCATGATCCAAGATAATATTTCATTGTTATTCTTATTGTTCTGTCTCATTTTCTGGAATTTCTTTATCTTTTACAAGCTACTAGTTCAGAGACAGGGATGTGTAAGTGGACTAAAAGATGAGTTGATAAGAACAAATGTGAGATTGGTCCATGGGTCAGTTAAATTGCAAACCTAAAATCTACTAGGATTTGCCAGAAAGGTTGATCTGGTATAACTGATGCTTGTGATTAGAGTTGATGTTTTATCTACTTGCTTATTTTGAGGTTTTTGTTCTTCTCAGAGTAAGATAAAGGTGTCAGAATTACAGCAAATATAGGTATATCAGGAGAGTTCTAGTCAGATAGCAGCAAAGACATGGCAGAAGATTGGTGACTGTAGATGTGTATTTCTTCTGTCAGCCTGTGCTAGAAAACAATACCATGTGTCTCACCTCAGGGAAAGGTTTTCCCCATAGACTGTAATTTAAAACAGGTGCAATTGCAAATACTCATTTAAATTGCACACTTTCTTGGGACTTCATGTAGCAAGTTCAACTATATTTATACATCTTTCAGTTTTAAGGATGTTTCTAAAATTCATTCAGTTAATTTATGAGCCATTGTGATGCTTTCACAGAAGAAAAAGCACCACATATATATATATATAAAATTTTCTTCCTCCATATATAAGCATATATAGGTATCTCCCACATCTAGGCAGTGATTTCAGCTCTCTTTTTTAACATTCTATACAAAATCTTTGAAAAATCCCCTATGGTTTTCTAGAATCTCAGGGAGGTATACTATCCCTGAGAATGGGATACTGGCACACTAAGCCAATGAGGTGTTGGCATATGAAGGAGAATAGACTGATTTAAAAGGTTTTGAAGCCTTACACAGATCATTTGCCTGGCCTGACATGAGCCTGGAATTCAGCTTATATGTTTGTATTGTCATCTGTAAATAGGTATCCTCATTAAAGAGTCATTATGGAGATAGGTAGTAAAATGCCTACCCTAAGAATTTACACTACCAGCCATTTCATGGGCTCCAAAAAGTAAATTCCTTTCTTTATCTGTTTATACCAGGTCAAAAATAATTTTTTCAATGCAGAAATATTGGACCAAAACAATGAGAAGTTTATTGTTTACCTTATACTGTCATTAGTGTGTTAACATCAGGATCTGGCTACCATTTCTTTGTTTCACATTTTTAAAATAATAAATCATTGAGCCTGAACTGTGCTCCTAAACACAGTTCCAGTTTTATATCTGACCTGTAGTTCATACCTTAAATGCACACGGGGAAATGCCTGTTACTGTTGTATGTATGAAGGAGTGTTTAATTACACTAAGGATGATATTTATGTCTGGGAGCCAGTCCCAGTGATTCAGACTGTATGTAACATGAGGCTGGGAGAACCTCCTTACCTCAGCAGGTAACACTCACAAGCACACATGGCACTTACACTGGGCATTTGTAGTAAACTCTCTGAACAGATCCTAGAATGCTTAGTTCTTCACCTTTTAACACTGGGTAGTGTTCATTAACCTACATAATTTTTACTTCATAATTACTTTCAGTGATTAATCATCTCTTGTTTTCATTAGAATGGAAACCCTCAAAATCCATACTGCCATGGAATTGATGGTGTAATGGAGGCATATTACAGGAGTCTAAAATCTGTACAGCTTTATGGACCAACAAACTTTGCTCCTGTAATTAATCACGTAGCCAGGTAAGCATCACAACAGGTACTGGGCAGAAACTTCTCAGTGTCAGAACAACTATTACATATAAAAGGCTGACCGTTACAGAGAACACCATTTACAGTTGTTTTGTTTATTCAGTCTCATGATTAACTTGTGCCTTTGAGTAGGTTTGAAGACCATGTGCTGGTATGATGCAGAATTTCATTGCTGATTAAAAAGAAATACAAGTGATCCAGTTTACCACGCTGTGTTAAAATCTTAGCAGAAATCACAATGAAAGAAAATTTTCATCATGTCACGCTCTTTTTTGTCCTTCAGAGCACAGTGTTATTGCTTCACAGAAAATACGTACATCTATCAAAAATTTTGATAAAATCCGAGGTTTTTTAGATATATGTAGTTTCTCTAATCTCTGAATGTCCCAGAAGTGAGCAAAACCTTCCAGGTCTCTCTGTGCCAACCATTCCCAGCTGGCAGTGGTGCTTTTAAGGCAGTGATGTAGTTGTCACCGTTGGGGAGCTGTGGTGCTGTTATGCAACACCTCATCTAACTCCTCAAAGTAAAAACCTTCCTGTGTTTATAGAAGTTTCTTAAGAAGGATAATGTTGCCTTATTTTGGCAGACAAGATCTTGACTTATAATCTCGAGCTCAAGATCTTGGCAGTGTAATACCTCCATGAATTTGTATAGGAAAGTGATATGGCTTAGGTGATTGAGCTGAAGAGATTTTATTTTATTTATAGACACAGAGAAGGAACTAATGGTAACAAAATAAAGAAGTAGGGATGTGTAAGTCATTGTACTGTTAATGTTTTATTTATGAACTTGCAAAGTAGCTAATTTTAGTGTCAAGAAATATTTATCTACTATCTGGTTTTGCTGTTGTTAGTTCTACAGACCAGCAAAAAATAATTTGCAGATTCAGTGGTGCAAACGATTTTCCGTGCTCCCTAGCATGGCTAGATAGCTGATTTCAGCTCTTTATTATTAGGGTTCGTTATTTCATCTTCAGATCATACCATTAAAATTCTGTACATGCATATTACATTGTTCATATTCTGAGAGTAGCTGTCTCCTTTAATCTTCCCTTTGACATGATCTCTTCAGTAGCAGTTTTCCGTATATGTGGCACTCAGTGTCTGCATTAGCCACATTATCTTGAAATCTAATCAACAACTTTTCTGGCTCTTTTTCTTCAGAGCAGGTCAGCAGCTGAGATGCTTGGCTCAGAACTTGGCAATTTACCTCAAGCCTGCTGTTCATTGCAAAAGTTGAAATTTCTGATCTAGTGTTATCAAAACATTGGCATAAATTTAGTTCCTTTTCTCACCAGTTGTTTCTCAGGAATATTTGTCAACTTTTTCAGATTAACAGAAGCCTTTCCACCAGCATTTGTGGTGAACTTATGTCTAAACTTCCACTGAACTTATGTCTAAATATCAAGTTATTGCAAACTTCAGGAGCTCCTCCTGGTAGCAAATCGTACTACATTTTAGGGGGAAAGCTAAGTGTCTTCACAAGGATTCCTTCTGCATGGTCATCCCTGGAGCAATCTATGTATCAGTCCAGTTCTCAGTAACACTGTTTTCCTTCACAGTTTTATTTCTTGGTTATTCTCTTGACTCTCATAGAGGCCTGCAGTTACTCTTTGAACCTAACTTCAGTCTCAAATTTCTTCTTTCCACATCCCTCCTACTTAAAAGTATGCCTCTGATGAAACCTCTGTAAACAATATCAGCTATTACTATCCTTGGAATTCTTTGGAAACTCTTTAAGCAGATAATGATTTTATTATCCTTGCCCCAATTAGGGAGTTATCTAAACTACACCAGATTCAACTTAAGTGCCTTCTCTCATCTCCCCTCCTCATATAAGACCTTTCTTGAAAAAGGCTTTGGAACATTCTTGTCCGTGGAAACTTTGAAATAACCAAATTTCTGTACCATTTCTTCAGTGTGGGTATGTAGACAATATTAAGTGTTCAGAAAGGATAATAATGTTTGTTTTACTCTCTCATCATACTTTGTCACTGCAATCATCATTGAAAAGATTATAAGCTTTGTGGAAAAATGAGATTAAAAAGTCTCTGCATGGTAGTGAAAGTGTGTTCCACAGTAGATATTTAACTATCAGTCCCTACTGACAGCATGCAAATAGATTATGTTCAACAGGTTCACTGCCTGTATGGCTTCTTTACCCATCTGCATCTGGGGGAGAGGGAGGGAGGAAGATGGTGGCTTTTTGTGAGTTAGTTGTGGCTTTCTCCAAACTCTGTAATGTTGTGGTTGCAACTTTGTATTTATCAGCAGTACTTGCTTGCAAATGTGCTGTGTTCTCATCAGAGTTAGAATTTTCTAAGCATATGCAACTGTCATGGTCGTCATTGAACATACTCTGTTCGGTGAACCAGGTCTTTCATGTCAGTGACCAAAAAAATAGTAAGTTCTTTGACAGTCATATTATGTATTTGGATATGTATTCAAAAGTATTCCTGTAGCAACTATTTTTTTCTTTTACTGCTGTCTATACAACTCACAGCACCAGGTTCTGCTTTTTGACTCCTTCACAGCACCAAGAGCCTTCATAAAAGTAGGAGCTGTAGTGGCTGTGAAGCAGCAAACAGCTTCCCACGAACAAATGTTCTTCTGTTCAGGCCATAGAGTTTAGTGGGACTGCTATGGACTCGCTCTCAGGACTTTGCAAACCTTCAAAAGCTGCTTGTTTTCAAAGACTGATTTCTTCTTGGGTCCCTTGACTGAGGTGGGAATGGCACTGGGTGTATTTTATGTTACATTCCTGTACAGCAGAGGAAGAAGCTCGAACCTTGAAAGAAAGGACATCTGTGGGTGGTGCAAAGAGATGAATATCTAAGCCAGGGTTGCAGGGTGCATGGTCAGCCATTTTACAAATGTGCACATAAATGTGAACTATAAATCTGCAATCATGGTCAACGAATAACCTGGTTTTGTAAGACGAAAGAAGAGAAAAATACGCAATGTGTTTATTCCTGATAAATTTAATTTGTGCTATAAACCCAGCCATTCAGTATTAATGTATACTCTTCATACCAAGCTGTGTATTCCATAGGTAATACCTATTAAACAACTTAGACTTTCTAACAACTCATGATTCTATAAAGGACATTTTGTCCATACTCATTTTGGTGGTGATGCAGTTCCCATTTTTCACTGATACAACACGTGCAGATTATCAATATCAATATTGTTTTAGTTGTGTTTTGTCAATGTTCTCCTTTAAAAGTAGAATGTCTCAGGAATGTCTTTACTTTTGAAATTCACTGCATTATGCTTGCTAGTCCTTGGTAGTCAAATTTTAAAAATACAGCTTGTTTTCTTATTAATTCCTTTTATAAAGGTTTCTTTTTACTATTATAATGTTGGTTTTTCTTCCCTTAGATATGCTGCTTCAGTAAAAGATGGCTCCCAGTATTTTGTTCTTCTCATTGTTACAGATGGAGTTATATCCGATATGGCTCAGACAAAAGAATCCATAGTGAATGTAAGTTTTGCTGAAAGTGTTGAAATTTAAAAGAATTACCTTTTGAGGAATTAATATTTTAGGCAATAAAGTAAATCAGTTAATATTTCAGGCACTAGATTTTTTCCATAATTACCCATTTTTACCAAGCAGGGAAAGTTTATTATGCATGAAGATTAAAGGAAAGCAGAAGTTGAACTTGGCCTAATTAGTGTGCTGTGTGCTGTGCTAAATGATGCTCTTCTCTCTAACACTGTATATTTGTATGATTTTCCTCATCTAATTCTAGCCTCCTCCTTCCTCAAGCACATGCCACTCTCTTTCTTTCTCGTAATTGATACCCACACTTTTTAAAAACTGCCCCCAACTTTCTCATACTGAATGGCAAGCATACCGGATATCTGATTTCCCTCCAAACAGTCCCCTAGAATTCTGAAAATTCCTTATTATTTCTTAGTTTCTGCATTATTTTCAGTATATTTCTCTTCAGAACTGCCATGTGTATAAGTAATATTGTGTATTATGAACAGGTTCTATTTTGCTTTTGCCCCTGGGAAATTTAAGATGAAAGTACACACAGAAACATTCCTAGACATGGCTGGGAAAGATCTCTTCCAATAGTTTTTAGCATACCACAGTGGATCTACTTAACAGCAAAGTGCTGAGTCGAACAGCCTCCATTAAAGTAATTTAGCATCATGTCCAAGTGAATAGTGTGGAATTAGGTGGCATAGTTAGACCCACTTTCAGTACCTTCTGTAGAGATTTGGTACTGTTGCAGTTTGTGGGGTGCACACGAAAATCCTGCCCGAGTGCTCTGTCTTTCACTGGGGAGCAAGAAGCCCTGGAGTCCCATGAGCACACACACAGAATCTGTGTAATAATAAGCTTGGAAGTTCATTCTCTAGTCCAGCCTAGAAGTTTGAAACGTAATTTCTTTTAGATGAGCTTCTTCTAGGTGACAAAAGGCTCAGTGGGGAAAATCTTGATTCTAATTCACCCTTCCGTTTGAAGCCTGTGCATATGAGACCAGCAAGTGCAGTTGGCTCATACCTTGTAAGATTAATTCATTTGCCACTGAGACATACAAAAAAGCCTTGTTTTCAGTAATAGTTCATTTCAAGGAATAATGGTTGTTAGTCTACAACTGTCTGGAAACACAGCAGAAGTGTTGTTAGCTTGGTATAAGTGGAAGTTTGGGAATATTTGCTGTCTTGTTTTTTTATGAAGATGCCTTAGTTTTTCTGCATATTTCTTGAAGTGTGAGCACAGTATACCCTGACAAAACTAATGAAATGCTATTCAATAGCAGTTTCTTCAGTTTTAATAATATCCATAATACTTAAAAGGGCAATGATGTCCAATGCAACTTGATGTGTATAAAACTCAGAGTGTATTTCAATTTTTAACACTAATTGTGCTTTTAGGCATCTTTCTCATTACAGCATATATGTCAGACACATTCTGTTTTACCAAACTGTTTAAAGGTTATGCTGTCATTCAGGAAATGCTGACACTTAAGTTTATATGCAAAAGTTTAACTCTTTGTCTTTATGCTGTCCTTGCCACTTACTTTTTATATTTCGTTCATTGTATCACATAATTCTGTGCCTGTGTGAGTAGGAAGCTCTTTAAAGGATGCTTTCTTTACAATAAAGAAATAACATTCTAGAAAACATCTGAAAACAGATGGTTCTGTTTTAAGAGATTAGAAGGTCTACCTCTGTGATTTTTTTTGGCCAGTGTATCAACAGTGCATCAAACTCCTGCTTGATGTTAAAATGATTGTAGACATTTTACAGTTTATCAGAATTACCTCAATAAGTTGTCAACCCTGACATTTGCTGAATGTTCTTTGGTTTTAGTTGTTACCTTCTTCATCAGAGGCAGATTCACATTATTTCTATAAATTGGTGCTACTATCAGGGCAGGAGAGTCCAATATTTAAGATAGTATCTTTGTAATTTTAAAGATTTTACAGAGTTTATTCAGGGAAGGCCAGATATCATCTTTGAATGAAAAAGATAAAGTAAAATAAAAAAATTTACCACAGGCTAATTCTATATCTTGCTTGTCTGTGGCATGGGTGATTGACTTGAGTAAAATTTCATTAATGGAATAACGTAATATATATATTATTCAAATAGATTTTTTTTTTCTTTAAATTTGCTTTAGACCAATGTATGGAATAGTGTCCCATAGTTCCAAGCAGCTATGTAATATCAAGAAACGGCAAAGCATATTTAAATAAATGTCAGACAGTTATTAGGTACATATTTGCAATTACTGTCAGTTTACAAAAGTTTCTAAGAGAAATTTGTCATCTTAGTTGTCATATTAGTATTAAATCCTAATATAGTTTGTTGTGTTTAATTAGCATCCTATATAATTCAGAGACTTGGTAATGAAAAAATAAAATAATCATCTGCCTTTCTATCTTCATCCAAGATGTTTTGTACCACTTAAGCAGACAGTTTATACTACTCAACTTTTTGAGGGGAAAAAATTGTTCTTTGAAACATAATTTCTACATGTTTTTTGTTCACATTGGTCTCAGATCTTACATTATTGGCAGAGGTTATGTAATACATTAAATGTCTTTTTCCACTTCTTTTGAAGGCTTCAAAGCTTCCAATGTCCATAATTATAGTGGGGGTAGGACCAGCAGAGTTTGATGGTAAGTGTTCTAGTGTTTCATCTATGTTTTTTTAATATTTGCTTACATTTTAGTAATATGTGGTTTTTCAGACAAATACTGTTCTCTAAAAGAACGTTATATGAAGCAAGGAGTGAGTGCTGTTGACATTTCCTGCTGGATTGATTGATAGATTGATTGATTGATTGATTGATAACTCAGTTTGATTACAAGCTGCCATGTGGAGCTGTGTAGCTCCTCAGGCTCTCTGTTCAAGTCAGAACTATAGGGGGGCTCAGCATTTGCAGTAAAGTATGTATACTCAAGAAATGTTAAATTTCTTCAACACAAATATTTAGATGCCTTGTGAAGTGTCAGTTGACTGGAAATATTGATCTTACTGCAATAATAAAATCTTGAGAAAAATAAATACATTTGAGGTGATCTGGGTTGAACAGGGTTTCACTTGGTAGCAGGAGTGAGCCCTACTGTGCAGCAGCATTGAGAGAATATTACAGCAGGAGAGAAATTACCAGGTTATTTACATTTTTTATGGTATTCTGGAAGACCATTCTCTATTGCAATAACTAAGATGCTCCCATTATGTTTATTAATTTATTAAGTATATATTACTGCATTATGAAGTGTAGACATTCTCTGTGTCTGTCCCTCAAAGTCCTAAATCCTTCCTTATTAATTCTAGTACATCTGGTTAGACAGTATGCCTTCTGTTGTACATGAAATATACTTAGTACTACTACCACAGATGTTTAATGTTGACTTAGTGACTGTGCATCTTAATTTTTGTACAAATATTTTAAGTGTATGAAAAGAAGAAGAAAAAAATAAGACAAAAATTTACTTTATTTTAAATTTATTTTATTTTATTACAAGCATTATTCTTACACTTTTTGGCAAGTGGTATATTAGTGATAATTTTAAGTATTTTGTTCCATGAGGAAATTGTCCAGGTGAACACTTACACTTCAAATGATTGTATGCCACAATCAATGAGGAAAGACAGTTTATATTCATAAATGCATATGGTGGAAATTTGTAAACTTCATTTTTATTTCTGAGAATTCTGACGTGGTCCTATATTACTTACAGTTCTCTCACCTCTCCACTGCATTTCCCTTTCTCCCTGTTTGTCTAGTCCTTGGATTTGCCCAGGCTCCCTTTGTCAGTCAGGACATGTTGGTGGGGTGTCATCCCTCCCCCTGTTCTGTTTGTGCTGCAGGATACAGTTTCCATCTTTGGAGCCACAATCCTGGAGGGTGCTGCCTCAGCCAGATTCACCCATTAGGTGTATGCCAAGACAGTGACCAAGGGGGGCAGAGAAATTACTTTTCCAGATGCAGAAATTGCTTCTGGAATAAACAACAGACTCCATGTCTGCTGTGGATGCTGAAGAATGTGTGTGCAGGAGGGTGTTTTGTTTGGGCGCTGTCCTGACGTTCAAGTGCCACTGAAGCTTCAGTTCTGCTGTAGAGAGACCAAAGCTATCCTCTTCTGATGTCACTGTTCCCTAGATCTCCCAGCCCCTGGGGGCTGCCACAGGGGTTCTTAAAGTCTGAAGCTTGGGTGGATGGCATACATTTGGCAGAGCTTTATGTAAAGGATGAGGATGTCTGTAACAGGTCACAGCAGGGGCAGTTTTGCCCAGTATTCTGTATCTGACATGGCTGTGGGTAGTTTCCTAGAGAATGTTAAGAACAGACTAAACAAATATGATTCTTCCCTAAATACTGTTTTTAGGTTGGAGTTTCCTGAGCAGGATGTGCTTTATGTCTGTTTTGGAACGTTTTTTAGTGAAACTTTTTCAAATGCTTGTTCAGTCTCCTGGTTTGGACATGTGTACGTTTTTGCAACAGAGTCATTGGGCAGCATGCTCTGCAGACCTGCTGATCTTTTTCTTTGAGCAAATATGCTCTGTTCAGATTGGCTCCTGATGCTGTCATTCCTACTTTCTAGTTCTTTCTTCAGAAGGCTAGGTTTTGAAGTGGTGGTTTCAGTGAATTCAGCCCAGTTTGTAAACCCCTGAGAAGCTCAGTGGTGTGGGGCTTTGATTTTCATAGCACACACTGAAAGAACGTTTGTGGAATTGCAGAACCGACATCTGAGCAATAATCTGAGATCCCAAATCCATCCATTTCAACACTGACAGGAGAGCAGGTACACTTTTCTACATAGAATAGCTTCCAGGTATCTGGACAACAGAGCTTTCCTTGATCCTGCACAGAAGATACAATGAGAATTACCCAATAAATTTGACAATTTTTTTTAGCGCTTCTCATTCCTATGCATTAGAAGATATTGCTTTTTCAGTATGAATATGAGTTATTACCTCTTCGTGCCATATCCTTCAATATCTTCTGTAACAATAGCTGCTGAAGATGAATTCTTCTCCACCTATGAAAGTATATATATTGCCTTACAAAACCAGATATACTTGCTGTTTTGAGAGATGGAAGGATAAAAACTTTGTCATAGTCTGGATTTTTTTGAAGGTGACAATAAAGATAAAAAGTATGTATTCTCACCATGAAAAAGTGCAAAATAGCTATAAAACATGGTGTATTTTCTGGTGCAAATGATCTTAAGAGTTACCTAAAAAAGAATTGCTGGGTTTGTTGCTCTAAAGAATAAATTGTCTGAACTTTTTCTCAGTAAGATTTTTTTGTGTGTCTAAATTCATGGTTTTTTGTTTGTTTGTTTCTTAAGCTATGGAAGAACTGGACGGGGATGTAGTAAGGATTTCTTCAAGAGGAAGGTTTGCAGAAAGAGACATTGTGCAGGTGGGAGAGAAAATACATTCTCAGATAGGTTTTACTGTTCTTTTTTGTTTTGAATTCTTGTTTCTATCTGAATTCCTACCTTTCATTTTACCTTAGCACTGACATGCTTTATCTTGAGGTGTTCCTAACAAGCTCAGAAACTCTCTGTGATACCTCTAAGCCTTTTTATAACACACAGTAGTGGATCTGCATTTGTTAGGACATGACCCCTAACTGGCAGGACACTGTTATAAAATCTTAATGTTATACAACCATGGGAGAAAAGTTAACGACTGAAAATTTGGAGAAACATGATGTCTGTAGAAAGAATGGTACCTGTCTAAAACTAAGTCTTTTATGGAAGGCATATTTTCCTGAATGCATTTATAAAATATTTAAGTTGGAAGGGACCTCCAACAGATATCTAGTGCAACTGCCCGGCCGCTACAGGGCTGAATAAAAGTTAAAGTATGTTATTAAGGGCATTGTCCAAATGCCTCTTAAACATGGACAGGCATTAGATTCAAACCTCACCCTAGATCTGCCATTTCTTCTTCTCTCTTTATTCCTCCTATTTGTCAAGCTTCATAGTGTTCACTTATTTTTCCTTTTACTTATTTTCCCTTATTTCTCTTCAAGACAGGTTGGATTTTTATATTGTTGTTTAGTAGAATGTATGTATATACAGAGAGAGAATAACTGAGCTATATGAATAGCTCATATTGCATGATAATTAAGATCAGATTGCAGCTGATGAACTTTGAGATATGTGTATTTGTTTCCATTTATATCTGCAGGAACTGAAACTTTCCAAAATGTTTAATGTTACAGATACTGATATGTGAATGTTTAAGGATTGATTGATAACTGCTGGGGGATATAATATTTCAATCCACGGAAATGTATTTGATGCCTGATTTTATGGTTTGGTTTTATTAGAATACAAAAATAAAGCAAGCCACATAAATGGAAATGAAAATGATCCGATCTTTTCTTTTTTTTTTCAGTCTTCTTCAGTCTTCTTGCATACTACATTAAAATTCTCTATTTTTTTTCTAAATGCGGACCAATTCTTCCTCAGTTTTAATTTCTGCTCCTTTGTTATCCTTTTGCTGTTTAAGATGTTTTAGGAGAAAACTTATTGTAGTGATACACCTGTTGTTTCTCTTGAGAATTTTGCACATTAGCCTTTTTAATTAAACTCTTAAATTATAGAAAAAGCACTTGACGTTCCATCAGTTTCCCTTCAGTTTCTCTTCTGTCTTTAATTCTATTCCTCTGCCATCTCTACTTCTCCATGTTAGCTGTCCTTGTACATCTCTAGGTTTGTTTACCTGTCTGTAGTTTCTCCAGCTCCTTTGACATCTCAGTGTAAGGAGAGGCGAGGAAGAGCTAAATCAGACAATCTGCTGTATAATTGCATTTCAACAATTACACTGTTGAAATAGCCCCACTTCGATACAGAAGTGGGCTGAGATTTCATGTCTGCAAACTAATGGTTAAGGTGCTCTCTTAGGATGGGACGCATTTTGTTCTGTAACTCAGACTGCATGTACTTTTTACATAAGAAAAAAAATCAAGGAGCCTGGATTGCTTCTTTTTTCTATGCCAGTAGCACAAGCATCTCATTAAATATTACAAAATCCAAGCCAGGGCTGGGCAGGTAACTAGTTTAGTTGTTGAACATCTGGCTATCACATAGCAACTTCTTTGATCCAATCCTTTTTGCTTAGCTTCCTTATGCATCTGTTAGTATGATATTCAAAGTGTTCAGGTGGTTCATAGTTCTATTAGGTATAATGCAAAATGGTCAAAAATTTAAAGTCATCCTTTCTTTTTGTTCACTTCAGAGGTCAAAAAAAATCTGTTCAACAAGTGCCAGAGTGGAGGTAGTCTGGTAGGGGAGCCCCAGGAGCAGGGAATGTGAGCTAAGAATAGCTTTCTGAGACAAAATTACCTTCTTGTATGGAAAGGATTGAGAGATAACCCAAATATATCAGTAAAGCACAACATCAGCAATCTGAGCTAGCCATGGCTTAAGTGAAGGGGTTCACCCAAGGAAAAGCATGACACTATATCTGTTAGAAGACAGGTCTATAAAAATTGAGAGACAATGTGTATTTATAAAATACATAATATAAAGCACAAGGTATGTATATGTACATAAAAAAATGTGTAAGGTAACATATTCATGTACTCTTAACTCCCTAGGTTAAACTTTCTTATTTTTATGTTGTAAGAGGTATTCTGTGTCTGCATAATGACCTGAGTGAACATCTCTTTTGTTTTGTAGTTTGTGCCATTCCGAGATTATATTGACAGAAGTGGAAACCACGTGTTAAGCATGGCAAGACTTGCTAAAGATGTTTTAGCTGAAATCCCAGAGCAGTTTCTGTCCTACATGAGAGTCAGAGGAATAAAGCCATCACCTGCACCACCACCCTACACACCCCCAATTCACGTGTTGCAGACTCAGATATGACTGCTCTGAGGTGCTTGGCATTCATCACAAATCTCTGGATGCAGCAGTAGCTTCTGATAACTTTTTGGAGCTAGAAAAGTTCTCTTCACATACCAAAATTCTCATATAGTTGCATAAGCAACTGGAAAGCTTTTAAATGCTAGGAGCAAAATGTTGATGTTCTGAGACTTTTTTTAAAATCAAAACACCCTACTTTTTTGAGGTATTTATTGGAGGGGGAAAGCACAAGTCAGGTTTTCAACTCAGAAGATTGGGTCCTCTGAATACTGTGTGTATATAGATGTATAGGAATGCTATTACTCTGTATCAATGTTTACATGTTACTATTTTTAAATTTCAGTACTTTTATAACTATTCTTAAGAATAAAAGTTTGGAATATTGACTCACATTGACTTCTAGCTTGCAATAGTTTGTCACAAGATAACAAGAGAAGCAATATCTCTTTGAATGTTTGTCCAGACAAATATAAATGAAAGCTAAGAAAAGGACAAATATCTGTGTTTTCAAGTAACTGAAGTGCTTCAACCAGTGCTCAGTAATCCATTCATCTCATGTATTGAGAATTTCAACTCCTAAATGTGAATAACAAAATGGCATATGATTTGTAACTAACTCCAGACTCCGAGGGGGAGGTATGTGTATTTTTTCAGAGATTCTCCAATTTCTAAGTTTATCTAAGTTTACAGTTTTTTAAACTAACTACTGAAACAAATTAGAATACTTACTTGCTGTAATTAATTAAAGAAAATTACCTCAATCCAGAACTATCAGAGTATTATAGTTGACTCACTGAGCTCATTAAATCATATCATGCATTCCTTAAAGCACTGGAAATTTTGCATCAGAAATGTCTTTTCAAGTGATTACAGCAGATGTTTTATAATGGACCATTTTAAACTTCAAAAACTTAAAATCTTAACTTTTTTTTGTCTAGATTGCCCATTCAAAGGGATGCTGACTCTTAATATTTGGGTTTGATATTGTCGTTTAATCACATTTCCATTCAGGGTGCATGAATGATAAAGTTAATTAACTGGTTTAAAATTGCACAACTATGTTGCTTTGTGCACAGTTTTGTGTACAGAACTACCCAAAAAATTTTATTATATGCCTGTTCGTAAATAATTATAAAATGGTTTTGCATGTATATTTTGTACAAAATACACAGTTTTGTGAGTTTGTGTCAGATACATTTTATTTAAACTAATGGCCTTAAATTTCACAAAACTCCTGAAATGATTGTGAATTGCCTTCAAATACTGTTTAAACTGAATATTTTAATTTTTTTTGTGTCACAGTTGTAACTGTCTTGTGTAAGTAACTTTTTTCTTTGCATATAACCTGTTTACTAATTGTTTCTTACTACTGTATGTTGTAATGTACAGTATAAAACTGAGGTGCATTTTTTAAGCATGAGAAGTTTTTTGCCAGAAAGTATATCTTCAATATTAATGGTATATAACTATGTAAATGCAGAATCTTCCATTTTTAAATATACTTAACTTCCTTTAACTATTTCATGTGGGAAATTACGTTTTCCAAATAATTATTCTGTTAGCAAAAAAAAAACCAACCTTTTTTTTGTAAAAGAAAAATTTTGTTTTATTTTTATTTCAAAACAGTTTCTACATAAATATGGACTTTAATTTTCTCACCAAAATATGTATTTCTTAGTGGATTGATGTTGCATGAGTGAAATTTGATACTTGGCAACTACCAATTTTGATGAAAGTGCATCATAAAAAGTAAGTTTAAATCTACTGAATCATGGTATTGTTCTCCTTTCATCTTCTGCATTTATTTTTTGCACTTACAGTGTTAGCACTTTAGAAATAACTGAGGTAATACTATGTTTCTGTTGTTCCATTTGATTAGACAGATCTTTTTGCTTGATATATGTATTGGTTCCCAGTGGGCCACATATTTAACATATCACTAGAAGGCCAGAAAATAAACTTACTCAGTTGAGAGTAATTTATTAGCTCTCATTTAGCCAGCATCTTTTATTAGTTCAAAGATTAATCTCAAAACTAATTTAGCAGTTCATTTAACAAGTGAAACAACTTTTAAAGATAGGTATTACTTAATCAAAGTTATTTTTTCTATCCAGCCTAAGTACTAGAATATTCTATTCCACATTGCTGGGGTTTTTTTCTTCTGTTTGGTATTGGGGTCTAAATATAACATATTTAATGGAAAGAAGTAGTTGTGATAAGTGGACTGAGTATTCTGGTAGAAAAAGGCTTTTTCCAGACCTGTGAGATTCCCTGTCTATATGCTTGACATCTTGATTCTGTAATGTGTGAGAATCATTGTGTAGATTCACATATTGGCTCTCATTCCACTTTAGGGATGAGAGTTAATGCTTGGAGCTCGAATTTCTCCAAAAGATCACGTACAACCATTTTTACTTCTGGCTTTATTCTCGGGAATAATAGAACACAAAACTCCTTTTTCTTCCCAAGAAATGCTAGCTGCTACCAAAACTTGGTAACTTGCCATGCCTGAAGAGTAGCAGAGAGTATTTATGCTTACGAAAGGTAAAATGTGACATGTTATGTGACAAATGAGTTGTTCTGAGAGAAACTGTTGGCCTTGACAAAAGCTCTCTTCCATTTGTATCCATCTGGGGAGAGATATTTTCTTTGTAATACATGCAGAAAATTTTCTGGTGGGGCAAACTGCACAAATATTCCTAAAAATGAGGGGGGACACTGCCTCATGGAGGTTCATTCAAGAGAGACTCTTAGGTTTGATTCAGACTGGTGAGGAATTGTTTGCTAATCTGGAAGAAGAAACTGATTTGATCTTGGTTAAAAAATAGAATTTTGTAATTTAGGCGAAGATGGAAATCTATACAATAGAATTGACATGGGCTTCAGATCAGCTCAGTTGTCTACAAAAGAAGTTTGATGTGTGGTGTCCCAGGGAGGTGTCTGAGGAGATGCAAAATATTTTTTGGAATATTATAGGAAGGTGGTGTTCTCTGACAAGCTGCGTTTTGGAAAGTTGGAAATTCTCACCTAAGTAGGAACAGATGAAATTCACTCCAAGATATTTCATGAAATGGCTGAAACAAACAGAGTGATACATTGGTTATCATCTTAGAGAACTAATAAAAGGACACATAGTGACAAATTACACCAATGCAATGGGAAACCAGGGAGCATAGTAAGAGGCCATTGTAACTGTGTCAGAAGTTCTTTAAACAACAAAAACAAGAAGAATAGAAAAGGAGACTATGTAGCTATGCATAAATATAAAAGCAAGATACCTGTGAAAAAAAACAGAAAACCAAAAAACTTATGACTGCTAAAGCCTAATGAAACCTCTACTAGCAATGGAAGGAAAGTTGAATCAATTATTTAACATAAGGATGAGCATTTAGTACATTAGGGAAAACCTAAATACTTAACATTTTTTTCCTTCAAGCTTCACAGAAGAAGGATAATAATTTAGTTAAATAGTCAATTAAAAATAAATAAATCTAGACTTAGGTTTACCTGTACCAATATAAATGTGCTAGTAATACATAGTTTTGAAACAATTTTCTTGAAAAGCAATATCATGAGCTTAAGGACAAAAAAGGAAACAGCTGCTTTAACATGACATTTTAAAAGCAAAGCAGAAGATACCGGCCTTGTTTGAAGTATTGTGAAGTTCTGTAAGGCTGGCTAGTTTGTTCAGAAAAATCCTATCAGTCTTCCATGATCAAAGTAGAGAAATAGAACAATTGCTGTTCCATAGGGATCTGTCTTGCTTTTGGTATTATTCAGTCATTTCCTTTGATGAAGCAATATAAAAATTTTATTATTAAATTATTGGATTATATCAACTGGAGATAGCTTAATCACTTCCACAAATGGGATTAAAACTTAAAATTATTTTTATTAATTAGAAAAAATACCTGAAAGAGAAGCAAATTCAATCAGGGCAAATAGGTAAGAGTACTGGAGTAACA
Organism: Origma solitaria; assembly: GCA_013397895.1. Lineage (NCBI taxonomy): Eukaryota > Metazoa > Chordata > Aves > Passeriformes > Acanthizidae > Origma > Origma solitaria. Next base: position 487,436 of record VZRL01006879.1, on the reverse strand, counting down.
AAAGCCTCTACCACACAATTATAGCATTTTCTAGCTGCAGCAATTCTGCAAAACAGTGTCTGAGGTTATAGTGGACTACAAAACACATTGAGGGGAAGGTGTCTTAAGTAGAAGCTTCGAATAATGACTGCCTGAGATAATCTGTCCACTTGTTCTCAAAATAATAAGGCCTTGGCTCATGTATCAGGTCCAGATTTGAGACTTCAGATATCATGTGGGTCAACTTGAAAAACTCTCAGAGGACTGTTGGGGCACTGAGGACTGTCAGAACAATTTGGGCAAATGATCAGAGAAGGTTTCTACGGTGTTGGCCTCCCTGCCAGAGGTCAGCTCTAACTCTCTGATGATCACAAGTGAACTACCAGAGCAAGGCTCATGCATGGGACCAGGACAAGCCCTACTGCATGAATGTGTGTGGGAGAGCAGGTTGATGTCATTGCAGCAGAAATATGTTCAGAACAGACCGTGTCCATTCCCATTGTTGGGTTACTGTTTCATACTGCTCACGTTTTTCATGTGCCATGTCCTCTACTTTTAAACTGGCTTGTACCACTAGTACACATTTTCTGCAGTGCTCCACAGTGGATTTTTGCTTCTTTGCCACTGAGCTGGTAGGGTATGATTTCAGGTTTTCTTTGCAGCCAGCATTTTGCATTGCCATGAGAGTGCAAGTGACTGGTATTTTGAAGTTGGCCATCTCAAAAAAGGGTGTAGAGTACTTTATTTTGGAGCATATGCCTACAGCCCAACATTGGCCAATAGTGAATTTCATCACTGGAAGTTTTATTTGATGATTTTATTTTGCAAACCTTCAAAGGCATTGAAGTGACTGTGTTCAGCTGCTGTGAGCTGCTTGTCCAGCAATCATGCAGTGTGGATCCTAGGGCAGTGTGTGCCTCAGGCGGTGGGAAAACCTTCCTAAACCACAGTGGGCACAGTGGCTGTGCACTGAGCAATTTCATCACTTCTGCACTGCTGTTTCCCAGGGAGCAAAAATTCTTCCCAGCCGTGAGGAGGAACAAGATTGTCATAGTGACTGGGTGGCCAGTGTGTCCCTGTGCCACAGGCTGCTCTGTGGTTTGCTTTGCTTCAGGCCGATCGTGAAATCAAAGCAATTGACTGGATGTGCAAAGTGATTAGCACTGAATGCTGTGTTTCAAATTGAGTGGGCCATCAGGATGCAATCACCAGCCGGAGGGAATTCAGGAGGAAGCAAATCGTCTTGCTTCCATGAGCAAAGGGCTACTGCAGACTGTGGAGAAGATTAAATACTTCCACTGGTAGGGGCAGAAAGCCCCTGAAAGAACAGGAGTGACCAGGCAGCCTTGGCTGATGGCCTTCTGTGAGCAGGGGGTGATGGAAAATACCAATACGTAGTCAGACCTGGAGGAGAGTCCAGCAGGAGTCTCTCATGGCTGTTTCTGGCAAATACTGTCATTAATGAAGTAAACCAAGGAGTTAGAGGCTACATTTATAAAATGAATGAAAGTATCAACTCACCAGGATTGCAGGTTGGGAGTTCAGAATAAATTTAAAAATGGTTCTGATAAACTGGAGGGAAGGTCAGGGGAAAAAAAAAAAGTGGAAAATACTGCATTCAGGAGGGAAATAAATAAGCACAAATGGAATGAAAATAAAAAATACCTGTATAAGCAGCAGTTTGGGACTTAATAATCTGCGGATTACAGCTTGGCTGCAAACAAAATATGAATCAAATTGTGATACTGCTGCATAAAAAGCAAAGATCAACCTGGAAGATGCTGACAGCAATTGTGTTCATATGGCAAGGGAGATAATCATTGCTCCAGGCTAAGCTGTGCTGAAGCCTGAGCTTGGCACAGTGTCTGGTCCACGGGGCCACACTTTAGGGACAACACAGGCAATTTTGAAAGAGTCCAGGAGAGAAAAAAAAGCAAATGGTTTTAACCTGTGAGGAAAAAAAGCACTTGAGTATGTTTTGTGTGCAAATTACCAGAAGGAATGTGGTAACTGTGTCTGTGCAAGGGGTGCTGTAATGAGCTGTTCTCAAAGGTCGGCAGTGGTGGGTGATGTTACTGTCTTTGGCAGCAAGAGTGGCTTGGGCAGATAGGCAAACCTCCCAAACTGCCTGGAGGCTCCTTCTAGTGCATCTCAGGGATATAACATCATCTTTGTTGTAGAAATTTCTTTAGGACACTGGACAGTTGCTAGGGGTGGCCTAATTGTGCAGCCTCCCTCTGAACAGGGAAATAATACTTTAGTTAAACATCCTCTTGAAGCCCCTTCTGTCAGTCCTGCAAAGGTAGGGAGCCGAATTAAGATAGAGGCAAGGACAATACATAGACGAGGACCAGAGTGGGTAGGTGGGTAGGAAGGCACCAGGAGGGCTGAAGAAAGCTCTGATGAGATCTTGTCTGAAATACATGTATGCTTCCAGTGACCTGTTTCCAAAGCGATGGACTCAGGGGGTTGGTGTAGACAGAGACTCTTAGGAGACTTGCATTCAGTGGGCAGGTGAGATGACCATTCCCCCTGTGTGTGGCCCCCTGTGTGTGACCAAGGGCTAAGGAGGAGGGAAAAGTCCCAAGGTGGTCCCAGCAAGATGGTGATGGTGAGGAGAAGGATATGCTAAGCAAATTGGTGTGAGAGGACAGCAAGATGGGAGTCCCTGTCTATACACCTGAGGTTTCTAAATATAACAGCAACAAGGTGTTGGAACAGCAGTAAAACTGTCCCACTGATAATTAACTACAGTCAATTCTACAGTCATGACACCTTGGCTTGATGTACTCGGTCAATTATTGTTACTAACCAAAACCCAACAAAACCCAGAAATATTCCCTACAATTCCTTTACAAGGAAGGACAGAATAGGCTGTCAGGTCCTTGAGATTCATAGCACAAGGCTATACTGAAACATGCAGTTTGTTCAGTAGCAAGAACCGATATTTGCCTCATATCTCTGATTCACTCACTCAGAATAGACAACTAAATCTCTGGATAAAAGAACTGAAGAATCTTTAAGGGATATTGGAATAAAGCTATCTTTAGATTAACATTATCAGATGCCCTTAAATCTGTGCTTTGCATGTTCATTGTGTTAAAATTCATAAATAAGTGCCTCTTTGGTGTGGAGGTGAAATCACTTCATGATGCAAGCTGTGAATGGTCTCCCCCACTGACCTGCTGAGCTCATGGTTTGCTCCTCCAGTTGGAGCTGCAGACACTCTTTTATTGTAATCATGACAAGTATTTGATAACAAAAACCCCGCTGGTTTCAAACATGAGTCATCTTCATTTTCTCCTATCTAGACCTCCTCAAAACTTGTCTCCTTTCTATAACTCAGACCTATACAAATCTAGCAAATGCTAGTGTGGTAGCCCTACAAAAAGCCTAAAATAAAACTCCTTTTTAGCATTTTACTCTGTGATTCAATTAGTAGAACTGACACTATGGAGAAATCACATCTGCTAATGAAATTGGCTATTTACCTGTTGCTAAATGCCCTCCAGCACAGGAAGAAGATATTACAGCATATAAAACCCCAAACCCACACCTCAGTTGCAGACACACCACAGTTGCTTCTGAAGTAGCTTTCCTCATCTTGCTAAGCCTCTTGGAGGAATACAAATAGGAAGGAGGTGATGCCACTGTGAGTGTGAAAAACCACTGAATCGCAGCATTTCATAATTGGAGAGATGCTGTGAGCTGCACTGCAACATTTCCCACTGCCCTAGAAGAATTAGCAAGAAAAGAAATGTGTTTGAGCACACACCCACGGTATTAGTGAGGTATTTTCTGCCACTGTTAGGTATTTCACAGTAGAGGGAGGCTTGTTCATGTGCGCACTGTGTCATTATCAATAGATCTGTCTATTACCTGTCATTGCAAGGAAGTACCAGACTTCCAAAAATCCTTTTTCACAGTGGTAAAACCAACTGAAGTGTTGCTTTATTTAGAACCTGTTAGACTGAAATAAGAAAAAGAGGATATTGAAAGTATTGTTATACTTTGTGGTTAGGTGTACTTTGGTGTACTTTGTGGTTAGGTGCTCCCCTCCTTTTCCTCCCTTCTCTCCCATCCCCAAGCTGCTACAATAGAGGTGATGTCCTTCCCCCCAGCTCTGTGTGGGCATCTACCCTCACCCCAGGCCAGGTGGAGACACCCCCGCAGGCACCGCCTCACACCAGCTGTCTGGGATTGATGGACATGGACCACAGGAAAGGAATGTTGATTTCTTGGTGCCACGAAAGTTCCAGAGCGTGGGGCAGGAGTCCCTTTGCCCTCCCTGCAGTGATGGCAGCGTTGGCATAGCCAGGTGCTGCCCAGGCAGGGATACATCACCAGGTGCTGAAGAGCTCGGACCACACATGGTCCTGGCTCTGCTTCAGAAGGGCAGGACAGGAGCATCACAGCAAATAAGGTACAAGCCAACCATTTAGGATCTTTGTTTCCATGAGGTTTCTCATGGAAGATTCCCTGTAAGGCCAGCCTGGAGCAGCAGGGGCATCAGTGAATCCAGGGGGCTTTGGGAAGTAAGGAGAAAATACCCACCAGCAGCACTGGGGAGCCTTTTTATCAGTAAAAGGGACTTTTTGCTTTTCAGAACAGGAGTTGGTGAGGGTGCAGTTTGACTGAGCTCCACACTGCATGTTATACAAATGCTCCTGCCGGTCCTGCCCAGCTGAGGAGCACCAGCCCTGCCTGGGTGCAAAGGGAGCCTGATGAGTGCTTACCGGCCAGCCCAGGGCAGCAGGGAATTTGTTTTGCAGAAAAAGCTGTTGGCAAGTCTGTGTTTAAAATGTATAAGCAGGTGCACGAAGCTCTGTGGATGTCTCTAGGTAAGGTTTCCCAGCTGATGGCAGCGCTCTGCCATTCCAGCTCAGACTCCCCAAGGGCAGATGTTCCTCTGGGCTCTGGCTGCAGTGCTGTGGGTGCTCTGGCTGCAGTGGGCATGTTTGTGGGTGATGAGCAAAGGCCCTAGGACAGGCCCAGCTGAGCTGGTAGAAGCTGAAATGTGTCCTTGTGTTTCTGGAAGGCTTTTGCTGAAGGCTGGGCTGCTGCGGCTGCAGGAGGTGCAGCAGGGCGGCCTGGGCACTCAGCTGCCGGGGGTTGTGCCTGGGGCCGGCGTGCTCGACCCCCAAGGACAGCAGCAGGCAGGTTTTATTGCAAGAAAGGACTGCAAAGCTGTGCTGCTAACATGGCAGGACAGGGCCTGCTGTGCTGCTGCTCACCAGGCCTGGGAGGTCAGCGAGCTCTTCTGGTTGCTGTTCCCTTCTCGCTCTTATTGCATTACAGACCATCTAAATTGTGATTACTGTAAAGAAAACTAAATGATCCTGTCCTCCAGGTGCCTCATTATGGCATCTGTTAGAAATAAGCCAGTGACATGTGGAGGAAGCTCCAGACATCTCAATTGCTTTCTCAAATTTGCATGAATTTCATTAGGAGTTGGAGTGCAGGGGTTTGGCCATGCCCTGCTGTCCCTGCTGGCTTGTGCCTGTGCCCAAGCAGATGTCACAAGAGTTGAGAAGGAGGGAGAAGCCCCTGCATGATTTGAAAACTCTCCCACCTGTTTGTTTTAAGTTTGTATGCTGTGTTTAACCTCAAATCCGAGCTTCAGCGGAGACTCAGAGCAGGAGCACCTCCCTCTGCTCCCTTTGTTCCTACTGCCATGATTCCCATCACCCTCACGGCCTGTCCAGCACCTCCTGCAGCACGCAGGGCTGGGGTGTGAGACCATGGCAGTGACAGCCACCCCTGTGTCACCCTGGCCATCCCCGAGCCCCACGTGCAGGTGCCAGAGGGAGCAAGGCCCGGTGGGTCTCGGGGCCCCAGGCCGAGGGGAGCAGGGCTGGCCGTGACCTCCAGGACTCTCCTCTGCTGCCTTGGGCTGCCTCTGCCCTGAGGGCTGCTTCAATACCCCTTTTCCTGGGGTTTGGGGCTTTTTGAAAGATTGAATCGTTGTGTATGTCCATCATCTGGACAATCTGTTCTGGGAAGAAGTAATAGCCCTCTTTACCCAGAGCAGCCAGCTGTACCTAAAGTCAGACTCAGCAGGAGTGTGAGTGACACATGGCTGTTCAAAGCCACAAAGTGAGGCACTATATTTTGGAACACATTTGTTTCCTCCAATATTTCCATCTGGCAGAGGCAGAAAAGTTGATGTCTGAAGACCTGTGGTCCAGGTGGCAGGACAGCCCCATAGCCAGAGAGACAGGGCAGGTCTTGCTCTGGCAGTGGGTGCAGGCAGCCTGGGAGATAAAATGGCGTAAGCTGTGGCCTCACAGATTTTTGTTTTAACGTCCCTCCTCAGGGAGGTCTCTGACCTCTCAGCCCCCTTCTGAGAGCAAGAAATCTGCGCTGCAGCAGCTGAACAGGAGCTCTTGCCAGGTGGGATGTGTGGTGGAGTGTTGGATGAGTCAGGCATGAAGCTGTTTCTCATTTACACCTGTGTAGCTGCTGACAAACCTTGAGTTAAACCTAAGCAAAACCTGAACAAAATGTAGGCAGAATCACAGGATGGTCTTTGGAAGGCACTTTTCTTGCAAGGAAATCACCATTTTCCCAGCTGCTGGTAGGAGTTGACAGGAGAGCAAAAATAACCCCTTGTCCTGTTGCATCGAAGAGTGGGAGGCAAATTTCACCAAGATCAAATATATGAAATGGGTAAAATTCAACAAGGTAGATCTTACCTGCTGTCAGAAATCACCCGGCTGGCATTTGCCCTCACAATGAACTGAGAAAAAGCCAACAAAACCAACACAAAATAAAGGCATTTGCCAAAGAGGTGCTTTTAAGTAAGAGACTATATAGTAATGATAACTATGAGAAACTGTCTTGTGGTGAGCCTCCTTCCTTGGATTCTCTGCTGGAAGTCTGTCCTTGTACAGGCTGTCCTAGGCTGCAGCTCTCTGCAGAGCTGGCAGCCCTGACTGATGCCCAGTTATCACCGGAGGATCCAGGGCTGATTGCGCAGAGTGCCTTGGTCTGCAATGAGCTTCTCCAAGGAAGTCTCCAGGTTTAAATTCAGGCACTTAGCATTTGAAGTAATGCCATGATAGTGCTCTGTGAAGCTGATGAAAATCTCTTTCCAGTCAGTTGTTGGCTGTGATGCAAGAAAAGGCTGTATTCGAGGGTTTCATCTGCTGTCATGGGCTCTAGTGGAAGGAGAAGGACAGAGCAGAGGTGTTGGTAGCTGTGTGTGCATGAGCATTCATTTTGGGCTTAGAGGAGGACAAGGGGGTTTGCAAGCACAGTGACACTGCCAAAGGGACCCAATTACTCCTGTCATGTCTTTCCCAGATAGAAGGCAGCCCCATAGGCAGTGGATTGGGTGTGTGTGGTCAGAGGGTGGTGGCAGCGGGCACCATGGCAGGGACATGGGAAATGGGTAGAGGAACAAGCACAGCACAGGAGGGCTGTGCAGCCCTGCTGCCGCTGTCACCACTGGGCACAACACCACCGGTGACACCACTCGACAGTGCTGGAGATGCCATCGCCCAGCAGCCCCAGCCTGTAGAAAAGCAAGTGGCCGCAAAGAGATCCCTGAAGGAGATCCTGTAGAAATATTAGTGTCAAATTCTTTGCAGAGTCAAGGAAAGGAACTGAGCACAGCACTGGTTCCCAAAAGGAACAGCAATGCTGTGGAGAGCTGTGAAGAGAATATTAAAGGGGGAAAACTGATGAGTTGTCACTGACCTAAAACCAGTGGTGGGGATGCTGCTATAACCTGCAGGTCCTTCTCCTGCAGCCTGGTTTCCAGGCAGGTATGTTCTCCTGCTGCAAGGGCAGGAGACACCCGGCTGAGAAGCATATGGCTTGGGAAGAGCAGAGAACTGTTCTAGGGGATTTAAAATGTCATGTATTTTATTATATTTTTCTATCTTTCAGCATAATTATGTTTTGCTGGAATCAACACCAACCTCAAAGAAAGAAAAGAAGTGTTTGTGTTATGATTACATATATTGGTTTATATATTTAAACTTTATATATTTATTTATAAAAATAAATAGGGATAAGCTGTTCTAATAAGTGCATTTTCAGTTGTCCAAGGTTGGCAGAGGGTTCAGTAAGTCAGCAGTTGTTTTTTATCAAATTGATCATGTCAGTGCTGCTACTTTTTTATAACCAAATCTGAAAGGAAGATTGTGTACAAGATATTTCCCCTGGCAGTATTGCTTGCTCCTGCCTAGGAGGTACAAGGCTGCACTCCACTTATGGAACAAGTCTCAGCATTTTTTTAATTAAGAACAAATTTTAAAAAAAGAGAAAAGAGCCGCTTTCATCTGGTTAAGTAGATAATAAAAACACAGGCTACCCTTAAGCGCAATTGCTGATTAAACCCTTGGATGCGGAATAAACAGGCTGAAGAAAATTTTAATACATAAATGTGGGACTGATCAACTAAACAGCCAAAAAAAGGATCATTAATTGGGACGATTCTGCACAAGGAGCAACAGAGACCGAAGGGGAAGGTACATTGTTTCTGTAAACAGCAATTTGCACCAGGACCATGGGGCTGGGGGAGGCAGCTCAGGCTGAGGATGTCTCTTCAGTGCCGTGCACCAGGAGCAAGCCTGGAGGAACCTTGCACTGCCAGGGCAGCTGGTGTGGGCAGCGGTCTGGGGGCTCCACCAGGCCTGCAGCCCAGTGGTTTGGGCAGCAGGAGAGGGGAAAGGAGAGCTTAGCATTTTCACTGCCTGGCAGTGGGACTGCCAGCAGCATCCTTCTACTCTTCACCTGCACGGGTGATTTGCTATGGCCGAGACTGGTTTTGTAATATTTCGAGGAGCTCAGGCGGCAGCATAAAAGTCATTTGGATTTCAGTCAGGAAAGAGACCTGCTTCACTAATTTGTCCCTTAGTGCAGCATTTATTTGTGGCAAGTGCAGTGTGACTAAACCTTAAAAACCAAAGATCTCAGTAGTGTTTATCTGCTCACAGCACACTGCATTGCCACTCGCCCAGAAGTGTTAATAGGCTTGAATGCACCAGCAAGCTCTTTGCCCTACTCCTGATAGTGCTGTTTCATTCCCAAGCTCCAGTACTCAATCCTGCCCTGCTTTCAGGTCCTGCTGTTCCATTTTTAAGCACGAGTGGTGCCAGATGTCACTGGCATCAGCAGTTGCTGTCCTGATACAGCTGTCAGCAATTGCAGCACTGAGAGGCTCATGAGTGAGGACCTGAATCCTGGTCTGCACCAGTAATGCCATGAATCACATTGGACAGCGATGAATTTGAGGGCAGTCTTGGTAGTCTGGCCTGAGGGGTGCAGAACAAAACCCCCTACAACTATGGCTACTTGACAAGACTTAGGTCGCCCCTAGCTGAATGCAAGACAGCTTCCCGTGTTTCCAAGTGCTGGGAAAGCAGTGTTAGTTTTCCTTTCAATTACTAAATGTATTTCTTATATGTTCTTTTAATGAATGAACTTAAATAGGAAAAGTCTTGGAGGATGTGGGATAACTGATCAGATACAAACCAAACCAATGACTTTGCATAATTTATTCCAAAGTCTATCTGCAAGGACATTAGCCAGGACAGATCAGTTGGGAAAACTTTATTTTTCACCCAGGCAACAGCTAATGTCCCCCAAAGAAAGTAGTGTTTTATTCTTCTCTGGATATTGCATCTCCTAATTAGTGTAATCTATTTAGTCTGCTCTGTTTGATTTTTCACCCACAGAGGCTGCAAAGCTTCTGCTGTTAAACTTGGACTTGCGGTAACCTCCCCTGGGTAGAAGTGAGGCTCACACAGACTCCTCTTTGTAGGAGCTGAGAGCAGCAAGGGGAGCACTGTAACTCACTGCCTGCCTCCTGCTTACCTCCCTGTCAGGAGAAAAGGGTGATGGGACAATCCCCACTGAGAGCAGCTCGATGCTAAGGCAGAGCAGTGCTCAGACGTGGGACATGGCTCCAAATACTTAACTTAAAATGATCACATTCTATACATGTCTTGTGTATGTGTTTTGAAGTTTCCCCTTCACCCTCAGTGAAGCCCTAGAGGAAGCACTGCTTCCATTTCCATTGGATCTGTGCCTTCATGGCACATCCTCCCTGGTGTGGGAGGCAGAGCCCTTTCCATTTGGAGGTACAAGGACAAAGCTCAGGTGATGCTGTAAGAGCTTTCTGTATGAGAGAAGTTTGTCTTTTCCATATGATTTTGTGGTAGTTTTGCCTGGCCCAGTTTTTGCCAGTGAACAGGGTGGGGTACAAAGATGGCTCCTGCATGTCCTGAGTAAAGATTCTGGAAATTTTCCACCATGTCCAGCAGAGCCAGTCTCTGATGGCTGTAAAATGATGGACATGCTGCTGGTAAAACCTGGGCCAATTAGAGATGTTAGTTACGCCTCTGTGAAAACATATTTAAGAAGAAATCAAAACAATGTGAGCACGCACTTCTTTTTAGCCAGGGAAGGAGGAGGAGGAGGTAAAAATATGTGAGAGAGAACAACATGGAGGCACCAAGGTCAGTGGAAAGGCGGGGGAGGAGGTGCTCTAGGCGCCGGAGCACC